>JAIPRN010005639.1:0-10002 GCA_025469175.1 Geopemphigus sp. TES_GeoC_2020 | reverse complement strand
GAGAAGAAAGAGACGCGCTATCAACGGCTGCGGATAAAAAAGAAGACAAAGCTTTTATTTATATTAATAATAAAAACGAGCTACATTTTCAATTAAAAGTCAACGTAAATTTTGAAAATCAGACCGATTAAATGAAAAAAATTGCGAATTTACGGTACGCTACAAAATAGAATTAACCATCGACAAGGTATCTAATAAAGACGTTTCTTCTTAGAACTGTTCCTACCAAGCAGTCATTGGGCATAGGTTGAAGTTTTTTTTATATTATTCGTAATTCGAAAATCCATTCGACGTTGATAAATTTAAAAAAAATGTTCTATTCGCGTAAGAACGTATACCAAATAGTCTGTACTGTGCTTGGTCCGAAGGTATTTGGGCATTTTTATATAACGCTCAGGGCAATGCACGACGAAAGCATAAGACGCGAAGTTATTTATTGTTTCGCCTGTAACATATATTTGTAATATAAATGTAAAACGTTGATTTTCAATCGTTTTCGGAATCCCCGGAGGATTCGGTATCATAAGTTTTCATTAGACATGCAGCTCGGGACTACCGAAAGGCGAATTTTGCGGATGTATCGACACGAAACCAATAGTTATACCAATGTCAGTCGACGACTTGTAGCGAATGCACGCGACAAAACAAAACATTTCCGCGACCATAGGTATCGCCACACGCGTGCGTCGTTGTCGTCACTAGAGCTCGACCGGGTGAGGTGGCGACGGCCTTGGTTTCCCATTCGCGTTTAGAAAGCATGAAAGTGCGCGTTCTCCCATCCGTTATCTAGTCGTTCCGAAGACGGCGGCGCTTTTTCCAAAATAACAGCGTCGCGCTCTGCTCCCGCGGGGCTCACAACGTTCCGTCGTCTACACACTAAGGTTTCACCCCTCCTTCATTCCCTTCTTTCGTCTGCGAAAACCGCGCGAAGGTCGTCTCGTTACTGTGGCCGCCGACGGTTATTTGACGCGACCGAAAACGAGTCATCGCCGCTATTACGATACACGATACCGCCTGTTTTACGACCGTCCGGGTTGTTACGTGAACTTGGCGCGTGGACGAGATGAAATCGTACCGGTTTCATTCGACTCTCGTCGGTCCGTCCGTTGTGGCATGCGCTCAATCCGTAGTACTCGTGTCCGAGTGGCGAGTAGCCACGGAAATCCGGCGATGTTTCTACGACGACACAATTTTCGAACGCAAGAACCGTTAATTATTGTTTCAACATCGCTTGGATCCCGGATGACAATCACAGGCCGACATACACTATTCGATCGATTCGTATTTAGGACAAAAGTGTTCTAAGGTCGAACGAATTCGATTGCGTCGAGGTGTCTTAAAAATACGTTCAACCTGCTGTCGAAAATTCGCACTCTACGTAATCTCACGATTTTCGAACTCGTATATTCCTCGATATTTTGTGTTTAATATGTCGAGAAATAGGCGTAAACGCTCTAATAGGTACAAGTATTTCGCTTCGTAGGTCAGTTACACGTTGCCACAGTGTTATTTTATATTTTCAATAATTTATACAAATTTATTTCGATTTAACACTTCGAAAGAAGAAAAACTATCGATTAAAATTCGCGTCACGTTCGTCGAAATTGCGAATTTAAAATGTCGTCAATGAACGTATACTACGTAGTAATGTTTAACAAATGATTATCGAACCAAGTGATTACAACAACTTGCGACTTATGGTTGACATATTTAATAATACAGTATACTAATATTTTAACCAATTTAATCAATCAGAAAATATATACGCGATGGTTTTTGAACGATCGATAATTAGTGGACTGTCCGGGGTTCTGTTAAAAACGAAATTTCTCGAAAACTACTTCCAAGGCCAATTCTCAAGCCCTCAAACAGGTATTTGGTATACGCATAGTCCAACACACGATCAAATGTATGTCGCGTCTTTATCGGGTCACCAGACTAGATTATTTTATAACGCCACAATTTTAGACCGAAATTAATGTTTATAAAAGATTAACGGGTTTCGTCCGCTCGTAATATGTATTATTGTAGAAAGTTGCATAATGTTTAAAATCAACGAAAAATATTGCACCTACTTTCGTTATGCAAATTGATGGCGACGATCAAAACAATGAGTTTGTATTCTTTAATAAAATTCGTTTTTTTTTATGAAGGAACGCGTTACGTATGATGGCAATAAGCCAATATAAGTACTTAACGAGTTATAACTTTAGGAAAACAGACTATGTACAATCAAGTATAAAGTGCAACGACGACGTGGCGTATTATTTTGTTTTTTTGATATATTTTTTTGTTTCGAATTATTTAGAGAACGTAGGTGCTCGTAACTATGAACAGTACTGTTTTATATTTAAATATTCAACTCGGATAGGCATTATATAGGCGTTGAATACGAAAAATAAAGACGACACGTAGCGGTTATAAATAAAAAAATACTTACGTAAAACAGGAATAATATTAGACTTATAATTCGATTACATATAATAGTTACGTGTATAAGTATACTTGAAACTGAAAATGTATACGTGTTTGATAAGGACGCACGTACATCTGTTATTCGGCGCAAATTCTATTTAAATATTTACATATGAGGTATATTTTTGAATTTTAAATAATAAGCACAGAATACGTATTTTGATAGTTTTCGTGTGCAAAAATTAATCGAATCTATATGTTTAATAAAATTAACGTGATTAGTTGAAGCTTATAAACGAGATTTGAGGTATATAATTAATATCCCACAGTAACTAGTGTTTTGTAGTAGAAAGCATGACACTCTTCAACAAATGTTCGAGTTAAGGAAATAATATATATATATATAATTTAAACCAGTGAACCAGTGCGTGTATCATTTGAAAATTAATTTTTGAGAAAATAGCCACGTGACCGTGTTAATGTTATTTACCGTTTTTTGTGATTGTAAAGAAAAAACAACCGTACTATTTATACATATGTTTTATTTTTACTTACTTAAAAACATCAACACGTACACAAATGCATGTATATATATATATTTAATACTAAGTACGTAATATATACGTGGATATTTGTTCGTGATCAGCCGTAGATGAAATGACGTTTATTAAATAATCTATCCTAAATATTAAAAATTAAACTCGATATTACATTATGTGCTACACTCGTAACAATATAGTAGAAATAAATGACCGATTCTATCACTTGTCATTATTGAACAATATAACGTTCCGTTATCTAATGTCCGTAATTTGGCTTATGTCGTATTACGAACAAACGAAGCAGATTAATTTTACAACACCGACAGAGTACAATCCGAGTCGTCGTGCTTTTGTGATTGCAATGGTAAGCGCGAAATGATCCACACGTTCGTACGTGACCATCATAGTGTGTATTGGGTACAAATTGTTCACAGTAACTAGGTATTGTAGCGTAATTTTGTAAGTGACGTAAGTGTAGTAACGTCATTTTTTACGGTTAATATATATTTATTAAGTCATATTAAACGTTATAACTTACTAATTTCATAATAATCAGACACACTACGCACATATAGTTCAGGCAATTTGAATTTAGGTCAGACAGTATTGAAATTCATACACTATTTCAATTCATCGCTATAACGTAGCCTGATATGTTCGTTAACGTTTTGTTATTACATTTCGGTTAATTATGAACAATAAACGTGATATAACGAACAAAATGAATGGCAATAAATAATTATACTATTAAAACTACGACGTGTAAGATAAATTAATCGGAAATGGCCGTATTTTTTGGTGCATAGAACGTCTTTATAATTTGTTTATGCATAGCTGAATATAATTTTCAAGAAACGAGAAAATTATACAATAAAAATAATAAGGATATCTTTTTTCTTCGTGCCGTGACTAATTAATATTATTTTATACTTTTCCCTTTTTTTTATTTTTTTTTTTTTTGAGGAATAGTCGCTTAAAAGCGTATTGTAAATTACGTAATTATTAGGTAGTGTTAAATAAACCAATAAGTGAATCCAAAATTTAAATCGACGCAAAATGACGGATGAACGAGTGCAAGAACCATATCCTTTTATATGGCCGTGTAATTTATTACGCGTCACCAGGTCGGTTAGGTACATAGATTTTTATATAATTTTGATCGTTTTCGATCGTTAGCAATATTAACACGTTTATAGGTTTAATGTTTACATAAGTTGCGTTATTTCGGATTTTAATGGTCAACCAATTTTACAACAGGCCAATACAATAGTAACCAACCAGGTAATCAATAAAACCTTAAACTAAATCACATTTTGTTAGCGTACATTCAAGCGTTTCGAATTTTTTTCGGGTTTATTCAAAAAATATTGTAGCTTTAGTAACAATAACGTCAAAAAATTAAGCAAACGTGAATAACGTTGTTACAAAATTTAATTAAGAAGCTGACACAAAGCCTAAAAGAAATCAAATAGCATTTTTAATAATAGTCTAATAGTCTATACGTTATAGTAATGATATAAAATTAGGTCCGTTTATAATTCTGAAATGATATAGAAATTTCAATTTTTTCGGGTAATAGTTTCCAAAATAAAATGTGGCAAAAAATTGTAATGTGAAAATATGAATACTATTAGACGCGCATTTTTATATTCCGAAATACAATAAATGACATCTTTATACGTAATTATGACTTTGAAAGGAAATGAGAACTAAATTTTTGAATGCAAAATGTATTAACTTTATGCGTTGTAATTTAGTGTCTTATAATGATATATTGTATGTACGAACAATTGGCTAAGAACCTGAAACGAAAGCAATTTGCACATTATTTGTGACATTTACGTGAACGATACTTTGTTTATTCAAAGTTTTATTAATTTTTATTGTTAGTTACTTTTTCATTAATTGTAGTTGCTGAAAATTCTTTACTGTTTTTTTTTCGGAAATATTTTCTATAAATGTTTGTAAATAAATTTTATCATATATGCCTATATTTATAATTCTATATCTATTCCGAGCGATATTGTAATAATTGCATTCATATTTTTAAAGTGTTTTCTATTCACATTAATTTTACTTGCAGAATATTGAACATTTAATCTTAAATTTATATCGAAAACATAAACTTGCTAATAACACGGAGGTTTTTTTTAAAGAAATCTGGGAATCTGACTGACTGCCTATAATATACCTAAGAACGAAAAAAATTATAGAGAAATATTATCGTCATATTCACTTTCATTAGTGCCTATTTCTTATAGCGTATAAATTTCACTATTGGCGTATGAATAATAAAATTTTTAGCGATATGAAGAAAGCAAGGTCTGGGTCATTGTGGGTCAATCATGATTTCTGCGTTGCGCAACTGATTATATACAAGTGATATTTTTCAAAACCTGTTCCAAATACGAAATAAACGTGCAAAATGAAAAACAAAAATTACTAGGTACTGAAAATACCTGTAGGGAAATTTAAAAACGGAAATGATAAATACGTCTCTAGTGTGTTCTAAGGTTTTTTTCATGTTTTCATGTTTCGAGAATAAGACTACAACGATTTGATTAGATTATGCATATAAAATCACGAAATTGTTTAAAAATTGTGTATACCTTTTACTACTCTCAACAATACGTTACAATACAGTTATGAGAATGTAGGAATATAATTCACAGTAATTGTTTTTTATGTAAAAGTTAAACTTATACTTTTAAACGTTTTATTTTAAATGTCGATAAACTTTACAACTGTAAAGGTTATTTACGAAAAAAAAATTGTTGAATGATAAATTCTATAATATCTAGTTATTAATAGAATACAAATAAATCGTTTATCGAAATAATTGGCTATTCGTTCTGAATTATTCAACATGTTTGTTCGAATAAGAAAACAGTGAGCATCCGTTTAAGTCTATTATTATTTTAGAAATGGGTTTTATATACGTTTGAATGTTCAAAGAACGTACATAAACTTTCACGATACCATTTGACAAACCAAATCGATCGTTATTAGGTTTCAACTAAACAATAGTATATTTGACTGTAAGAAATGTTCGTTACGTAATTGTTTTTGTATCGACTCTTATCCGTTTGTTTATTATTATTATTATCTAACTGGTTGTGGGTAAAATTTAATAAATTTGCGCGGAAAATGCCATTTCTTGATCGTTATGGCCTAAAACGAACAAAAAAAAAAAACGTTCCAACGAGATTTAAAAATAAAACTACCGGGCCGAGGAATCTGTATAAATTAGGCGGTACATGTACGTACGTATATATTTATACGAATCGAATCGAGTTACAGTCTATGTAATATGCGCGCACCACCGATGCCCGAAGACAACTAATATAACGCGTAATATTTAACAAAATCAACAAACGGCGAAACTGTTCTTCCGATAGTATTGTCGATTTGAATTGCGCCTAATGCATTAGGTGAGTTCGCGTGCGACGAATGTTATAATAAAGAACCGATAACGTTATACGTAAGTGGTGGTAAAATGAGGTAACACCTTACTTTCATTTCAAGATGACCGGAACTATCTATAACAGGATAAACGGGTTCCATAATAACAATATTCACTGAATACAAACTTTCTCCTTCCAAACGACTACAAAATATAAGTCTACTAATAATAAATCTCTTAAAATTTTAACTATAGTCACATAATTTATTAATCACGCATTAGGCCTTTAAACGTGTTTCAAAACTCGTGGTATAATGAGTATTGTGCGTTATTCTTACAATTGTTTTCGAAATTAGTTCTACGAATTGATACACGTTGTGCCACTGTAACTAACCGATTGTTATTCTTTATTATTGTTATTAAAGAAGGATTTTTTTCCGCAGATTTTTGTATTGGCACTTCTTATTTTTACCCTGAACGTTTACGTAACGGGAGAAACGTCCCTAGACCCGCTTGACCATGTCGAAATTGATGAAACACAAAACAGCAATGAAGATACGAGAAACAAGAGGTCCGGAGAATTCTTTTCATTGCTGCTGAAGAAAAAATTGGGATTGCTCGGCTCTCTTTCTGGAGTGTCTTCCGGTAAATCTATTGGTCATCCTGTTAATCCGTTTGACCAACACTTGCATCCGTTCCAACCAGTGCAACCACTGCAACCATTGGTAAGTCGTGTTTGCAGGTACCGTAACCACGTGGATCTATTATGGGAGAGGTTTTCTATATTGTATTCCGTACTTATAAGTGTATTCTCCATTCCAGTGAAATATAACCGTGACGGATTGTTTAAATAATATAATATATATTTTGTTAATGCGTTTAATATTTTAAATTCGTCATTATGAGCTATAATTTATTTATAATACATTTTATATTTTTAGATTGTAATAATTTTAAATTTTTAAAAATTAAAATTTTTATAAAATTTTAGGAAATTTTTAGAATAAAATAATTATAAGTTTTACAAATAATAGGTTGAAAATTACAAGAAATTTAACGAATTTGTGACTTTTCCAGATTCTTAATTTTATTTTGAGAATATAAATTTTTTTATATCATTTATTTTAAAATTTAAAATATCAAAACATTTATACGATTTGTTATTAAACGTTATATTTTTTTTCACACGACATAAATATATATTTATATTTATTTAGAATAAATTTACTTTCAATTTTTTTTATAATTTATAGATTTTTGGGTTAATAGAATATAAGACTTGAGATTTGAACGCAATGTTATATTATATATCATATTCATTACGATTTAAAACGCGTTTCGAAAATATTTACTTTTTGTTATATGAGCATTCATGTTTTTAAAAACATCAAATAAGCATCATAATTAACCGAGTCCGGGACGGAATACGAGTACACGACGAACTAACTTTGTTTTAAATTAAAAATTAAGATTTATGTATAACTAAACGTTTCAATTACGTAGAATATCGAATTATTTTATTACATATGTTAAACTGTTATTGTGGTATACAAATAGCGTAACAAACTAGCATAGTACAAAGGGAAAACGGATAATTATGTAGAGCAACGATAGCTAAAATCTATGGTAATGGAGAGAGACAACATCTTTATTCACCACTACCAAAACTGCGTTTGTTTCTAAAAGCGTTAACGACGTAGCAAATTCGTGATACAATATACGATTTGGAAATAACGTTAAATTTACGGTTTGAACCCGTAGCGGAAATGTATCTATATTATTTGTTTCAGTCCTACCAGACGAAATCGTTCAACTTTTGGGGAATTAAAAAAGCGATCTTGTCGTCAATACTTCAAGCCGCAAAAGCGATAACGGGTGGAGTGATCGCCGTCAAAGGACAACTGCTCAAAGCCAAAGGGCACGCGGTGGTCGCCAAAGGAAAGTTACTGCAGACCAAAGGCGAAGCGATCACAAACTATGGCAGAAACGTAGCGACACACGCGTTCGACGTTCACCCTCAACCGCACATCGACGTACATTCGGCCATAGGTCTGTTCAACCATCTGCCAATCACACCAGTCCACCAGCCTACCAGTAAACAATTTTTAAATTTATTAAATTCATTCATTCTGACGTTAAATATGTTTGTGCGTGTGTGTGTGTGAGAGAGAGAGATCAACATAATAACTGTAAGAACTGGACTGAAATCGATAATGTATTACAAAACACTTTATTTGCCGACACAAGATGTTTGTACAATTGTAACATGCCCACGGTGACGATTAGTGAACAACGGCCAAACATCAACACATACTCGGGATATGAATTTTTTTAAGACGTAAACGCCCTCACGGTTTACAGGTTACGGAGTCCCCACCGCGTTAGGATACCAAGGACAACAGTATCCAGTTAACGCTTATGCAAATAATGGGTATCAAGTCGCGAGCGCTGGCTATCCAACAGGGTACGCTGTACCGCAGACAGGATACGATGCAGGGACGGACTACGCCGGGGCTGGACACGGCAATAACGGATATACAGCGAAAAGAGCGGTACAGAACGCCGGGCAAGAATCGTCCATCAACCAAGTGCAAAGTGGTTGTAAGTACATTATCCGCGTTCGGTATTGCGACGTACTTACAAAATAATTTCCAAACATAATTTTCGCGATACGATCGAAGAAATATTGTGGGTGTACATATATATATATATATAACGAAAATTCGAATATTAACGACGTTTTTAAGAAATACGGGGAGTAGTCACAATTCCAGTTGAACCGGAATTCGAAGTGTAGTGTTTGTCGTGACATAACGCCAAAATCTAGGAATAATTATTTATTATCAAAGTGTTAACTCCTTAATCGTTAGAGAATTATTCCATCGACCAAAAATGCGTGTCCTACAGTGACGTCATAATCGAAACATAATAACAACTACGCGCCCGTAATTATGTTTACCGAAAATAACGCTTAATAATCGGACGATTCGTTTTATCTTTAAATTGAAAAAAGGAATTTAATACTGTAAAACTCCTACGGATTCTAGAAATATTTTAACTCGCGATTACCCAAAGTTGGAAATAATTTGGCGCTACAAAAATGATTATTACATAGTCGATCGATAACGTTACTAGTCAAAAATATTACGTTTGTCGTGTCGTTGAACGAACCGACAATGTTTCCGCAAGCCCACGTCCGTCCGTAATAAAAATTATTTACCAGTTTGTACTTTCTAAAACTGGCCGCCGTATACTCGGAATGGAGTTACGTGCACGTGAAATATAAATACTTAAAATAAACGACACTGTTCGATGTTCGGCCTTGGTTGTCAAACGTGAATTTATATTCGACTCGAATACAAATATGTGTACTTTTTTCGTGTTTTTTGTGCGTTTTCAGCGTCCAATCAAGAATCAGTTAGAGCGGGTTTGTTGATCTTTAAACCGATCAAATCGCCTCAGACCCTGCCCAGCGGAAGTTCCATCGAGTCACAGAGCATGCGACAAACGTCCGATCGGCGGCCGGTGCAATTCCCACAGACCGGCGGGCTGCAAAACATGTTCCCCGGACTGCAGCAGGCTATGTCGCAAGCCAACGGATTCCAAACGGGGCAGACGTCTAGTGGTTACCAAGGGTCGTTA
>JAIPRN010005638.1:0-10002 GCA_025469175.1 Geopemphigus sp. TES_GeoC_2020 | reverse complement strand
ATATATATATATTTAATTTACTTTATCATAAAAATTTAACGTTTAATATTTTGTATTTTAACGGTAATTTCTATTAAAACAAAATAATTTTTTTTATAGTAAAGAATTGTAAAATAATTATAATAATTGTCTTGTTTTTATAATCTATAGTACATAATAGATCTTTATTAGAATATACTGAATCATCAAAATAATCTAATTTTTTATTTGCATTAGGAAATTGAATATTAGAGTATACACGTATGTCTATAAAATCAACTACAACAACAATTAACAGGCAACAATATATTCAAAATAATTATTAAACTCGTCATAATTAAGTTGTTTGAGCCGTAATTAATGTAACGAAGCGGCCGTCGGGTCGGCTCGGCCTCGAAAAGCTGGTTTGGTAGAGGGAAACCATTGTGACGAAAGGCCAATAATTTCCTCCCGGCGTTCCGTAGCTCCGGCCCGGGCTACGGCCGTCTCAAGCTTTCTCTTGTTCTTTTTTTGTTTTTGTTGCATGTGCGTATGGATAGCGTACGGATCTTTTACCAACCGGACAGTGCGTTATAGTGATTTTTATTGTGTCTATTTAAGTTTAAAGTTTAACGCGTTTCTTTTTGTACTAATCGATCGAGCTGTTTGTTAATTATTTCGTTCTAATTGTAACAATAAATCGTCTTTTCGGCCTATGCCGCAAATAAGAATGTAGTATTTCTTTTTCTTCTTTTTTTCTCCAACAATTCTACATAAGTATTAACCGATATATCGTTATGTATATATAAAAAGTTTTATATATTTTCTAAGACACAAGAATATTTGTCTTTTATATGAAATATAATTAATTCAAAATAAATAATAAATAGAAATTTATTATATTAATATGATATAATATACATAATTATTGTTATTATAATTATACATTATTAAATGACTCACCTCTTAGTGCTTCATAAGGTTTTTTATGGTCAAAAAAAAGATATTGTCGTATCTTATATTTATGTCAGAATAATTAATTTAAAACTACAAATAAACTGTAACAACCATAATAAAACCTACACATTTATAATAAGTTCTATTTTGCCTTATAAGCATAACTATATTATGGGTTAGGTATTCAACTACTATTATAATACAAAGCATAACATACTTATTTTATATATTATAATACTTTTTTTGATAGGGTATATAGGATGTTGAATAGAAAATACTAAATCATCGATTTAGGCATAGTTAATTATATATACTATTTATTATATAGTGGGAAAAACCTTAACTGTTTTAAAAAGGTATAAATATCTATAAATTTACATCAGAATATTTCAATGTAATGATACCATTAATAAGAAACAAGAACAAAAATATAATTTACATATATCATAAAATCAGTTTCAGCGCTTCAAGAAAAGTTGTTTTATAGAAAAGGTTTTCGTTTATTATTTAGAATTTAAGGAACCGTATTAATGATATAACTAAGACTAGGATTTATATGCAATAACAAATTGTAAAATATACATTTTATTTATCATAATATGCAAAAACAAATTTTTATTATTTCTTGAAATATTATTTATTATCATTCGTAACTTATTATTATTACATTAAGTATTAGTTTATATATTTACCTTAAATATTAGTTTGTATTATTACATTCCACCATGATATGTTGTTTCAAATTTTCAAATACGAACGACTGGCGATTTGAACGTAGAATAAATTTGTATTGACCACAACTACTTTCCACATCATGTGATGTTATTGGAGCGTATTTAAATGACGCGATTTGTCTTGAAATTTAATTTATATTAACATCTCCCATTTTATATTCACCGTTTATAATGATACGAGTTTTTAAAAGTATTTTAAATCCCTTATTCTTCTTTAATAACAAATCCATTTAAGTTTTTACCAATTCTGCTACTCTTCCGTTACATTTATACAGTTTATCTTTCACATTTAAAATAATGTTTAAGCCCTCTTCAAGTAAAAATACACTTTTTACTAGATTAGTAATAACTTCGGTGAGAAAATAAAAATTACTTTTTAAATAAGCTAAATCATTTAGTAAATTTTTGTCTTCGATCAATATTTTTGATTTTTTAATTGACTCTGCTTCGTCGTCTAAATATGATATTACTGATTTTATTGAATGAAAATTATTTTAATAGTACACAGTGCGTCCCATAAGTTTTGAGACTAAGGTTACTGATGTTATGAAAAAAATGTTTTAAGCAATTTTTTATTCAAAATAGTCACTATTACATTCTATACACCTTCTTAAACAATCGCCCGATTTTTCCATAGCCCATGAAAAGTCAGCATTAGGAATGTTCTTGAACTTTTGGGTCACCACTTCTTAAATCGTTTCAATGGTGGCAAAATGGTGCCCCTTGAGCTCCATGTTCAACTTTGGGAACAGGAAATAGTCCGGAGGACTCAAATCTAGTGAATACGGGGGGTGGTCGAGTACTGGAATCATTTTTTTGGCCAAAAATTGAGTGACAACCGCCGCGGTGTGTGCTGGAGCGTTATCGTACAGCAAGAAAAAAGACCGATCTTTCCACAAAGCGGGTCTAACACGTGCAATTCTTTTATAGAGGCGATCCAAAACGTTTTTGTAGAATTCGGCATTAACAGTACTTCCCGGGGGCTCAAATTCTTTGTGTATAATTCCTTGGAAATCAAAAAATACAATCAACATGGTTTTGATTTTGGATTTTTGAAACCGAAGTTTTTTGGTCGTAGCGAATTTTTCCCAACCCACTGTGCACTTTGCCGTTTGGTTTCCGAGTGATAGGAAAAACACCAGCTCTCGTCACCCGTAATAATATTTTTTAAAAAATTTGGAGCGTTGGTGACCATTTAAAGCAAATCTTTCGCGTGAGAAACACGTCTCTGTCGTTTTCCGTGGTTAGGAACAAAGCGCACGCAAATTTTTTTTTTCCCGTTGAACAATCGTTTTTGGAATTTCAGTTAACTCCTCCACTAACCTACAACCAGCATTTTGATGTTCGTTCAAAACAGTTGAGACGCGAGCAATGTTTTCGTTGTGCTTGGTCTTCCACACCTCTGCTCGTCATCAAACAACTCCCTGCCGGATGAAAACTGACTATGCCACCGAAATACAGTAGCACGGGACATAACTAACTCACCATAAGCTTTGATTATAATTTGGAACGTTTCTGTAGCACTTTTTTCTAACTTTAGACAAAATTTTATCGCAATTCGTTGTTCAAGATTTTTTTCCATGTTGAAATTATAACCGCGATCACAAACATACATTCACGACAGATACGATTATACTGCCAGAAATTATCTTATACATGTGAACCTTTGTACGAATGATTATAAGTGTTATCGTAATAACTTCCCAGAATTTCATAATTATCTAGATACTAGAATTAATTTTAGAACGGTTGTCTCAAAACTTATGTGACGCACTGTGTATTCTACTGCATTTAACCATATACCCCATCTAGTGATAATTGGTTAGGGGCGTAAAAGTAAATCCGGGAATAGTTCACGTAGTTTGTTTATTCAGTTGGGAGCTTTTAAAAATACCTTTTTAACCGTAGCTATTAAATTATCAACAGTAGAATATTCATTTCGTTAACATTCGCTAATTTTATGAATCCCATGTGCCAAACATATTAAATGAATTAAATTAGGGAATAATTTAATCAAGGAATCGGCGGATTAAACCTTATATTGCACGATGTCAGAAACAAAAAATAATACTTAACCGTACTTCACTCCTGATGGCCATAATAGGTGCATCGTATCATTAAATATTTTACCAATAGTTTAGGAATTATATTTTTCAAGTTCTTCACACATTAATAGATACAGCTTTAAAAAATTGTCTTTGTGGAAAAAACCAACTATAACGTATATATCGACCGTCAACATTCGTGGTCTCATCTATTGAAACCCAAATTGGCCCATCACCAATTTCAAAACGAATACAGGAATAAATATTTTCATAAACTGTAGAAACATAATTTTTGCTAATTGTAGACTGATCAAGAACACATTTACCAGTATATTTTTCTAAAAAATGTTTAAATGATGGATGATTTAACTTCCATAAAGCTATATCAGATTCTAATATTCCTTGACATAAATCTAGAGGACAATTTGATTGTTTATTTTGGTTTTCTAGTGTATTTTTGATGAATGACTGTTTAGATTTGGATTTTAAATTCATATTTTTGTCATGTTTGCTTGTATTTAAATGCTGTACTACCTGAAAACGTTTTGTTGCGGGCACAGCTTGATTACAAATAATACAATATAGTATTTTACTATCTGTTTTAAAAACGTCACTGGAAATTTCTTCAAGAAATTGACGTAACTTTGCACTTTCACTTTGAACTTTCGGCATTTTATAAAAATATTAAAAATGGTTTTATTAAAACCGCTCAAATTATTAAATATAAGTATCCGCACATTTACGCAACACACATCATACTAATGAAATTAAATACTTCTGTACTGTCTCACTAAACACGTCGTTAAACTATGTGTAGGTAATTCCATCGCTCATCCAACCAAGATAAGATTTAATAGGTAGAATTTATACGATAAATTTATAACAATTCGATGGATAAACCAAAAACTATCGACGTTTGTGAAATAAACACCATTTAAAATTAACAATAAATTATAAAAATTAAAAAATTTAAGTTAAAAAAAATCAAAATCTCTAAAATCTGTAAATATGCAGTATATGCATTATGATCACAATATGCAAAAAAATGCGAAAAAAATGGTTCTATTTAAATGAAAATAAGCCAAATCGTGGACAAATCTGACCAATTAATTTGGACTTAAGAAAAAAAACATGTAAATGCATATAAATCCTAGCCCTAGTTATAACGATTAAAATCTTTTTAAAAATACACATTGCATAAACCAATATAACTTTAAAAACAATCGTAAATCTTAGTAATGGTATTTATAACATTCATAATAAAATATATTATTTAAAATCATAAGCGTATGAAATATATTATTTATAGAATAATAATTTTTTTTATCAAAATTTAAGTTAATGAAAATCAATCAAAATGAACAATAATAAATTACTCACTGAACAATTCTTTAATTTAACATAAAAAAATTTTGAAAATAAATACATTATTAAAGCTATAAATTTTAAAGTGATATGAATATAATCTAAAACTAATCGTTTTGACAATAAACGTAGAAATAAGAGTTTTTTGGCGGCCTGTTCGTAAACAGCCTAAATTAATGCCCACGCCCAATTTGAAGCTCAATTTTATTGCCCCTACTCCTTCGGGTAATATTTCGGATTCGGATTCGGTCGCTATGGTACAATCGGGCGTATCAGCGAATTTTCCTTCAAGTCTGGTGTGAAATATAGATACGTTATCAGCCACCAACGAACAATCTATACTAAGCTCGGCTCTGATAATGCGATGAATGATAATAACACGGACAACGCAACTAAAATTCCAGGGTCATTAACAATGCCAATATCAGTGCTAATTTTAACACAGTTCCTTTTTCTATCAAAACGCATCAACAACTTATCTCCACTGATCAGTACCCCAATTGTTTTTCAAACGAATATAATGGTCCGTTATGCATAATTGCTGAACACACGGATCCCATAATAGTAACAGATCATTGCCACCCACTCAAATATGTAAAAATTTTTTATCAACCTTTTCAGGCATCCGAAATATTAAACCAATTGGTCGTAAAAAAATCAAAATCACATTCAACTCCAAGGCTTTGGCAAACAAATGTCTTACCTCCCTTCTTCTTCAAAACATTGGCTTTGCAGCACATATTCCATCAACACTTATTTATTCCTATGGTGTCATATAAGTGGATAATTCTTTGTCGTAAGATAAATTTTGAGATGGTTTAAATAAAGAAGTACGTGTTATCTCATTTAAACGAATCTCAACAAAAAAAGATGGTGCTTTAACCCCAACTCACATTGATCAACTTAAATTCTTTTCCACTTAAATACCTGAATCGTTATCTATTTATAATGCCATCTTAAAGATCTCCCCCAGCGCCCATTCTCCACTATAATATAATAATTGCATTCGTTTCGCACATACTGCAAAATTCTGCCGCAGTAAGGCCAGATATAGCCATTGTGTTGAAAATAACCATTTATTTAACGCTTGCCCTGCAGTCAATGTAGAGCCTTGTTGCATGTTATGCAAGCTTCCTCACTTGACAATCGATCGCAAATATCGTGAAAGGGAATTCCAACGAGATGTGAAGAAGATTATGGCCGTTGAAAATATACCTTTCTGCAAAGCTATCCACGTCTAGAAACAAAATTACGCTAACAGAGCATTTACTCATTCTAATATTGTAAACAAACATTCTGAAAAGGTTTGTCCTCAACATGTTCCTCTTTTATCTGATAGTACTTTCCCGAAGATTGCAGATCAACTTCGGAACTCCCATTGGCCACGCATGAAACCCAACAATCACTTTTCACATCAATTACCAAAATAGTTTTATACACATAGGCAAAACAATTCCTTGATTCCTGACGGTCATTTTATTGCTATGTTGCCAGTAAACGATCCCAAGTACAGATTATCTACTTTTCAGATTTAACGTGGGTAAATGTCTTCTCTGAAAAATTTTCTGTATCATTAATGAACTCCTCATTCCTCTATTCCCAAATATCCTCTTCTCTCCTAAACTTAATAGAGTCTTCTTTTTTTCCATATCTGTCTATTCCTAGTTCAAGCTCTCCCTCTACCTTATCTACAATTTCACCACTTAAGTTAACATTGCCCTCCATACATAATTCATACAATATTTTCAATATTTTACAACAAAATATCTGTAGTCTCCATGCTCGTCTCTTCTCTCTTCAATATTTTTTAACCATAAATAAATGTTCCATTGTTTTAATTTCTGAGACATGGCTCCTTCTCTCTCGCAATTTTATAATCCCTATTTAAATGTATTCGGACAGGATCGTGCAGATGGTGTCGGTGGTGTCAACATAGCCACCCATTCTTCACTCAATGTCAATCGGATTGATATCAATCCGCGTTTAAAGCAGCTATTTCTCAACAACAAGATAGATATTATAGGCGTCAAAATATCAAATATTAAAAGTCTTCTAATTATAACCTTTGGGTCATGTTATAACCCTAATGATTCCAATATTACCTTGAAAACTTGGAACCCTCTATTTAAATTAGCCAATAAATACTACTCCTTTACAGGCGATTTTAATGCTTATCACCCTGCATAGGGCTCCTATTTTCCTTTCGCCGAGGCAATCTTATTCTTTATTCTATCAATTTTTCGAATTTTTGTGTCTTAAATAACGATGCAGCTACACATATTGGTAGACCCAACTCTACTAATTCTTGTATTAATATCTTCTTTTCTTCTTCAAACTATAGTTGCAATACAAACTGGTTCACCGCAGACGACCCAAATGATAGTGATAATTTTCCAATATTTATCTCGTTTAAGTTAGATGATTTCAATTACAATATCAATACAAACTATAGAAATATTAATTATAATTCTCACATTAATCTCCCTTCCAGAATTAAATTCAATCTTAACAAATTCAATTGGTCACTTTTCTCCCAACTAATCAACTCCGCTATCCCTTTTCTCAATACTCATACTTGTCCTATAGAAGCTTACTACAATTTCATTCAACTGATTTTAGATATAGCATTAAAAACAATCCCACTCAAACATAATAATTCTATCAACTTTCCTTCTTCTCCTTCTTGGTGGAATCCTTCTTGCTCCCAAGCAGTTTTCAATCGAAAATCTCTCTACAAAGTTTTCTCCGTACTTGTAACATTTAGAATTATAATAAATTCCGAAGTATAAGCACGGCTACCATAAAGTTATTTAAAGACGTCAAAATAAACGCCTAGAAACAGCTCTGTTCTAATTTGAATTCTTTGTATTCCATTCATTCGCTTTGGCATACGGCTAAAGGTTTCCCTAATTGTTTTCAGCCTCGCTTGCACCCACATAACGACAATTGGTTCAAGTAATTTCGTGCTAAAGTTGCCTCGTGTTACGTTCCATCAAAGGTAAAAATATTTAACCCAACGCCCCTTTCTGACTCAAATATTCTCTCTAACCACTGGTTTTCTTTGCCAATCTCATTAGACGAATTAAATACCGCTATAGTTTCTCGTAAACTACCTACTGTCCGTTATAACATTTCCCCCATGATACTTCAACACCTTCCGCCTAACACCATTGATATTTCTTAATTATTCTGTACCAAATCTTTCTTCAAAAAAAAATACCTGATTACTGGACAACCTTTAAAATCATTCCCATTCCCAAATCTAACTCTTTTACTTCTTTCAGGCCTATCACCTTCTCCTCGGCTTTACGTAAAGTTTTTTAATATATATTAAAAAATAGGTTGAATTGGTGGCTTGAGTCGTATTCAATCTTGTCCTACAATCTATATGCTTTTAGAAGAGAAAGGGGAACCACTGAAGACTCAGATAATTTTTCGGGCGAAATTTACCAGTCTTTTTTAACCATCGGCAGTACTTAGCAGTGAATTTCATTGATATTTGTGACGCTTTTGACTACGTTCACACGCCACAATTCTATCTTATATTTACCTTCAGTTTTTCATAATTTGATCTTATTTCTATTCTCTCATAGATCTCTTCTTTTTTATAATTCATATAGTTCTACAAACTCACGATCAACATACACTAGACCCCTTCAGAGTAGCTGTTTAAGCTCCATTTTATTAAACATATATATGAATTTCATCATTAAACAAATAGAAGCCAATGTTCATAAGTACCTCCTTTATACAGATGATCTAGTAATATTCTCTCGTAATTTACGTCAAAACCTTGCCATAGTCTTTGTAAACAATTCCCTCGAATTATTATACTAGCTGTTAACTTCTTCTTTTTTCTCCATTGCCTCCAAAAAATGCAAAGCCTAATATTCAATAGAAATTGTTATCATGACAGTCCTGTGATTTCAATCAATAGAGACATCATGCTAATAGTTTCGAATACACTCAACTTAGGACTTTCGTTAGATATTAAACTTCGTTGGGTTCCACACTTTTTCAATCTCAAAAAATTCACATCTCGATGGTCCAACTTTCTCAAATCAATTGCTAATACGTGAGGGGTGGTCTCATCCATCTACGCTATTAACTATTTATAAATTTCATCCGCGTCAAACTCGAATATAGTTGTTTCATAGAAGGTTCGGCTTCTCAATCACACTGGAAAAAATTAAACAATCTACAATCCGCCTGTCTCCGTTCTATTATTAGTGCATTAAAGTCTGTTCACGATGCGAGTTGAAACGCTTGTCCCCCCTTTAACATTTGATACAGATGGCTGGCTGGCAAATTTATTTTCAAAAATCTTTCTTTTCTTCATCTCGAAATTTATAATGCCTGTCTTGAGATTTATTATTCATGCCATAATGTTCATAAATCACTCCCGATTCTCGCTTCTACTGCCTACTCCTTAATTTCTATTCGTGATCATATTATTAAATCCAGTAAACTTCCGCTATATGATCTTGACTTTTAAGCTTTATCCTTCTATCCATTAATTCGTATCGATAAAACCTTTTTAACCAAATACCTAAATCGCTCAAAACTTCCTCACTGACTGTTGTAAATAACCTTTTTAAAGACTATATCCCAATTCATTTCCAAACTTTACACTAATATTCACAGATGGATCCGATACCTCCATATCTGCCGGCTATGCTATTTACATACCAGATTTACACATCTCCATATCCAGCAATCTTTTTACTTTAGCCTCCTCATATACTGCGGATTGTTTTGCTATATTTGAAGTTCTCAAACTCATTTTAACCTTAACCTCCAATAATTATCTCATTACATCCGACTCCTTGTCAAGTCTCTAAAGTCTCTCTTCGAATGTTTTTTTAAATCCCTTCTCTCTCCTATTTCTATTAACATAAGAAAACTTTTCGTTAATCTCGATTGCCCCGGGTGTGAAGTTCAGT
>JAIPRN010005637.1:0-10012 GCA_025469175.1 Geopemphigus sp. TES_GeoC_2020 | reverse complement strand
TATATATATATATATATATATATATATATATATAAGCATTCAGATATTATATAAAAAATATTACAAACATTTTAAATTTTAATATCTGTAAAGTGTACGCTTATTTTATTGTCATTTACAATTAAGAATAAATATAATTAATAGAAGAAAAATTGACCAAAAGTAATTTTAATATTGAATGCATTATAAAAAATCAACTAGAATCGTAAATTCATTTTAACAGGAATACACTCATTTTTCAGTCTCGAATTATTTTGTATCCAAATTGGGTGGACTTTTGGGTAATGTGCATTCGTTCATGGTTGGCTACAGCTGAAGCGCTTTTCAATTCCATACCACAGAAACTGCACTGGTAATTCATTGTTCCTTTCGTCTTTGTATGATAGAAATTATAATGTACCTTGGCTCTGTCTTCCATCAGAAACATTTTACTACACACTCCACATCTGTATCTCTTTGGTAAATCGTCGTGCTGTATTTCATCATGATCCAACAAATCGCAAAACCTCGAAAAAGTTTTATCACACAAATGGCACACATATGGCGACCTCTTTGGTACTCTCATTATAGTAGAATCTGTTATATCTTGTTTATCTTTTCTTGTAGGATGTGTGATCCTTACGTGTTCTTGCAGATCAGAAACAGTCAAAAATATTTTGTTGCATTTGTTGCATTCTGTTTTTTTATTTAAATCACGGTGTCTGGATACAGAATGTTCTTTTAGATGTACAAATTCATCAAACGTAGCACTACAATAATAACATTGGAACTTTTCTTCACACTCATCTGATGTGGATACATCATTACAATCTCCATACACAGGCTGCAACAAAATAACATTACCATTCAAAATAATATTGGAAAAAAATTGAAAATAAAACCATAATACGTTTAACTAACCCTTTTTCATCTTAACAGTGACGTTTTATAATTTATTATATTATATCGAAACTATGTTTTAATGTATAATAATAATCCTTTTTTGATATTTTAATTTTTAAAATAAATATTGAAAAATACCTTTGTATAAAAGAACATGGGTTTTGACGAAGATGTGAAACATAGGACTAGATGTGAGTAGATAAATGGAAAGAAGCGTCTGGTGTTCTATACAATAAGAGAATTCCAATGAGGCTGTAAAGTAAATTCTATAAGAGTGTAGCGAGATCAACTATATTATACGGTTCAGAATGTTGGCCTATAGACAAGAAAATACAGTAGAAAATGAGTGTAGCAGAGATGAGAATGCTTAAATGGATAAGTGGGATGACAAGAGAAAATAGACTTAGATGATTTAGTCATTATGAGGAGAGAAGATTCAAAAACAAAAATAATGATTATGGAAATGAACGTTGAAGAAAGAAGAGGAAGACCGAAGTAGTTGAATGCGATAGAGTATAATATGAGGACTGCTGATGGGTGTGTGAATCATGTGGAAGATCGGGTCAAGTGGAGGTTTAGAACAAAGGCGGCCAATCCCAAATAGTTGAAAAAGAAGCGAGGGAGAAAACATATAAGTTAGAGTATATATAATTTTAACAGAACTATCGAATTATCAACTTTTGTTAAAAAAAAATTATTTAAAATACATATCGTTTACTTTTTGTGTCAGAGAGTTGTTGTTTATTGCCTCAAAGTACTCTTCACACTGAATACTCTCATCTTCATCAACAAATGCAGACTGAATGTATTCCATGATTTCATCTTTATCTATAGATTTAGAATCTAAAGTCCCAACATCTTGATGCTTTTCACTGACATGCACCAACAGCTCGTATTCGATAGGAAAAATCTTATCGCAAAATATACAGCAATAATAGTCCACTTCGTCAATGAGGTCCATCATATAAGATGGAATGGACTACAAACAAAGAAGAAAACCAAAATAATTGGACAACTTGTTTGTAAAGTTCGGCTGACATTTGGTACACGGTTTTTTGCTTATATTATTCTTAACTTGCATAAAAATAATCAACGCGTAATTATACTAATAAATTTAATATCCATTTTAAAATATCGAAATATATATCGATATGAAATAAAAAATTTAAACGTTAAAATTGAATAAAAAAAAAAAACGCGTAATAAATCAGACCATCGCCAGAGAAATGAAATAAATATAGTCTGTTAAGATGCGTTCCGTATATTCGCTGGTTAATTAGACAAAATACACGAAATCTAATTTCGCGACAATGACGATTATTACCATAGACTCGTTCGCTTCTTTTTCTACCGCAAAATCCGCGTTGGATTCGATTTCCTTGAGCGCTTCTTCGCTCTGTCTTTTGAACAACACCCATTCTTGAACGTGGTCGTAGCATTCGTTGCATATGTGCTTCGGGCCGATGGAATCGTGAGAGATCTGTGGAGGAGACGCAAATACGATTGGTTAAGGTGGGCGTAAATAAAATTTAGCTTCGAACGACCGCGGTGGGATGGGGGATGCGTACCTTTATTTGCAAACAATTCATCACGTCCTTGGCCAGGTCCGGATCGGCGTCCATGAATATCGGAAACGACGACTGCGACTGCCGCAGGCAGAATCTGCAGAACAACAGTTCATCGCTTCCGGCGTCCGCGTCCATGTCGTCGGTAAATTCCGTCCAAATAATTCGGCCCGGACCACACGTGCACGGCAAACGGGAATGATTTGTTGTTTCGGTATTTCGTACGACAAGTGGCGCGTCACGCGGTCGGTCAGCGAACGCGCAACACGGCCATAACGCGGATATTCGACTGCACGAGAAACAATATTGTTACCCGCGGACGACGGCCGTTATCGTTCGTCGGCGTGTTATTATCGACAAGTCGGGCGTCCGCGAAAAACGGCAAACGTCGCCGCCACGTTGGCAGTACCGGACCTCCATCGCGCCGTTTATCAATACCTGCTTATCAGTCGTGACCACTACACGTACGTTTTGTTGATTCTTTTTCCGCTCGCTACCGTAACGATTCCGCCGTTTCGTTCGTTCGTGCGAATTATGTTCGAATTGCCGCGGTCCCAATAGTCGTCGGTCACGTATTATATTTAGCTCGTGCCGCGCCGTCGATCCTCGTATTTGTCGTGATGATACGTTACAGCAGCGCCCCAGTAAGCCCACGTTTATTATTAATAATTTTTACGAAACGTTCGATTTTCTCCGTACGTTTCAACGCGAGTCTTAACAACGTCGTCTCGTTGGCGTACCGTCACTACGTTTTAATATTCGTTTTTATAAATTGTGACGACGTAATACGGAGTAACGATTGTAATAATTCGTCGTATCTCTGACCGTTGTATTCGTGTGTTCGCCACGAAAACTGGCCGTTTGCTCCCTCGTCATTTTCGAGGACTATTTTCATAAACATTTGGCCCTTGTTCAATACAGAAACAGCTATCTAAATGACACTAATAATGTATTCGTTTTCCGTTCGTTGTTTGCCAACAACTATATATTATTGCTGGCTCTAGTTTCAAAATGTTTTTCACAAATTGTGCCCTGTACACCTGTTAGAAGTCCAATTAAAACGAGAACTGCTTGTTTAGTAAACAATTGCGATTAATTTGTTTTACACGATTGGATAATTAACGTCAATCGATTACGACATTTTTTCAATAGTTTTATTTCCATATAGGTACACCTACGTTGCTGTGTAGTATTTAAGTACGAATATTTTTTTTTTATTCTGGAGTGTTTTAATTACAATCAATTCATATTGAGAACTTTTTTTTAAAATTCTTTTTAGTTATATTATTATTTAACTGACTATAGTTTAAAAAAATTCGTGTTTTATTTTAGATTCCATTTTTAATTTATCGTTTATTAATTAGCCACATTTTTTTGTAAATGTAATTGTCAAACTTCCATAATTTCACGCACGTCGATTAAATTTTATATTTAAATATAATAATATTTATTATCGCCCAAATATGAACGTATTAAATTATGCCTTAAGAAACACATTTTATTTTATTACTTTTGTTAAATAAATAATATTATTTTAATATCTCATTTTAACCTGATAATTTATCTTGAAAATAGGACGTGTATATATAAAATAATATAAATTATACAAACACTTTCTTCTAATTCCATTTATGTAAACAGTTATTTTCAACAACCCTGATATCTAACCTAAACTAAATATGTATGATTTATTGTTTCACTGTTTATATATTGAATAAATGTGTTAAGTAACTCATTTATTTCAACACCACATTGTGCAAATTGTAAAACTACCAAAGTACATCTATTTATTAATTTTATTTGAAAGTATGTCAACATTATTTATTATTAAAGTATCGTATATTTATGTAAAATATAAACGAGCAATTCACTTATATTACCCATAAAGTATATTTGACTATAGGAAAACAGTTTTGTTACTAATATTAATAGCGATTAATTATTAACATTAAGATCTAATACGATTATATATATTATTTTAAATAAATATTAAATATTTTAAATTGATAAAACAAACGCTGTTTAAAGTTTGTTGAAGTGTTACTAAATAGGTTTCTAGATCTAAATCTTTTTAATATATAATAGAACACACCATATTTTACAATTACTGTCTTCACCATTTGTACCAAGTCTGCTATCTAATAGTTATCACTTAATTTGATATATTACTATTTCTTAATTTAATATACATTTAAACTGATTATTTTATTTTTTTCTAATTACTAGTACCCGTAATTAGTTATTACGTCTTAAATTATTATTTATTACATTTTTCAAATTGCTAAGTTTATTAATAAAATAATTTATATTCATAAATTAATTATTTCGATTAAAATTAATGTCATAAATTATCGATATATATCACACATTGCTTTGCTCCTGTGTTCGTTTTAAATTTATTATTATTTACTTAAATTAGTTTCCCGTTTCAATAACGTTCGTTTTTTAATTTATATTTGATATGTATTAATTAAAAAAATGTATATCTATTTAAAAAGTAATATAGGTAATTATCTGTTGCTATTGATATGATATCGGTAAATCACAAAATAATATAACGAAATATATTTATCTACAGATACCACAAATTTTTTTTAATATACAAATATATGCCCTTGTGGTATTATTGACAGTGATAGGTTATCTTTATTAAGCAAACAGTTTCCTACTTTTTTTTAATTAAACGGCGGAACATTTTTTAAACTATTACAATTATTGCTGAAAATTAAATAAATTAAAACGTTGTAAGTATATAAAATTAAATAACTCGTACGTAATAATGTTAATAATATGTAACTAATCACAAAATAATAATATAAATAATACAATCAATAATAGTTCCATATTTTAATTTTCTCAAAATTTTCATACACGTTTAACGTTTTATATTTCATAACCTTGGATTATCTATTACGTAGATTAATAAATATATCGAAGAACACCTGTTGAAAGTTAACAGCAAAAATAATATTTTTACTACTATATAATATACTTGATGATAAATGTATTTGTACCTATACAATTTAACATTAGTAAGTATTTATTTAATACTAACTAAAAATGTCTTGTTTTAGGTGAAATCAATAATATGACTTTATCAACAAATATATTATGATGGTTGAAGAAGAATGTATAAAAATTAATAAATCCGCAAAAATGCAAGCTGTGGCCCTCAGAAGTCCGAGAGCAATTTCGAATGAAGATTGCACGACCAGACAAAAATCTGACGTCAGTAGAGCAGCAGCACGTAAAGCTAAACGTGTAAGGTTTCTTGTAAATGGCGATCGATTTTGTAAAGGTAATTTCAAAATTCACTCAAATTAATACTTACAACTTGACAATAACTAATAAAAACAAAATAACTTTAACGATATACTTAATAAAACATTATTAATATGGTAATACAATTGTAAAAAATGTTTATATATAAATAATTAGTGCTCGAACAAATATTTATTAAATCAGCGAGACGTTTATATTTTATTTTTTGAAATACATTAGTATTAAAATGAAAAACTTGATTTGCTTATAAAAAGACAACCCTATAAAAAAATTTTCAACAGTAAAAAAATTTTTATTTAGGTATTTTTTTTATAAATAAATGAATATTTATTATTTGTCGGACATTTTATAATTATTTCTATTTTGTTGTAGGTGTTGTGGTAGCAGTTACCCATGAACGATATCGTTCATTCGATAGTCTGTTAGCTGAATTATCAAACACGCTGTCTGAGAATAAACACTTACCTAGCGGTGTACGAACGTTATTTTCCACAGATGGTCGTAAAATATCACAACTAGAAGATCTCGAAGACGGTAAATTTTACATTTGTTCAGGTGGCAATAATGCCATAAAAAAACTAGATTATGCCGCACTGAACAATGTCAAAGCGTCTCGGTCTTTGACCAAACTGCAATCCACCAACAATGTTCTAAGCAGTCCAAGTAAACAATTGCACCTTAACATTAGGCCTAAAATTATATTCGTCGTTAGAAGTGGTACCAGACCAAGAAAAATTATCAGAATGTTATTGAACAAACGCAATTCTCCATCGTTTGAACACGTTCTCACACTGATCACGGAATCTATAAAATTAGATACTGGTGCCGTCCGTAAAGTGTATGTGTCATCAGGCTGTCAAATAACACAACTACAACAATTTTTTGAACCGGACGATTTGTTTTTTGTATATGGGTCTGAGCGGGTGTCTCAGGACGATTTGAAATTAGACTTTGAAGAAATGAAAATTGTGCAATCTCACAAACGTGGATTAAGGAAACCAGCCAATGAATTGAAAAATGGCACACATTGTATGGATGAAAATGGTAAGCGAGTACCCCAATTGCCGAAGACCACCAAAGCCAATCGGAATATAACTAGTTCTATACCTAGTAAAGTCCTAAACAGGTACGTTGGTCTATTAATTGGATTCGCTGTATTTATTAATTATAACGTATTATAAATATTGGTTATATTATCGTTATTAATATTATGTGTTTTGTTTCTTCGTTTACAGATATACCATTGGTGATCGACTTGGTGATGGTAATTTCGCAGTAGTTTATCGGTGTTTTGACAAACGAATTAATTCGGAGTACGCGTTGAAAGTGATCAAGAAAATTGAAGCGCCTCAAATGAGTCAAATGATTGAAAATGAACTATCAATATTGAAAACTATAAACCATCCTAATATTATAAATTTAATATTCGACCTAGTGACCCCCACTGATGTCTACCTCATCACCGAGCTCGTTAGTGGTGGCGATCTATTTGAGGCCATTGCCAGGTGCACAGACTTTTCGGAGCATGACATACGATTGATGACGAAAAATTTGGCGTCCGCTTTAGCGTATCTCCATGGGATGGACATAGTGCACAGGGATGTGAAACCAGAAAATCTCCTGGTCGAGTTTGATGTTAATGGCCATGTATTGCACTTGAAACTTGCCGATTTTGGCCTGTCGCAAAAAGTCACCGAACCCCTATATATGGTGTGTGGTACCCCCACGTATGTAGCGCCCGAAATTCTTACCCAAGAAGGTTACGGAGTGAAAATTGACATTTGGGCCGCTGGAGTGATACTGTACATACTTCTGTGTGGTTTTCCACCATTTGTCAGTGAAAACGATAGCCAAGAAGAACTATTCGACGACATACTTAGCGGCACATATGGTTTTCCAGAGCCATACTGGGACAACGTGTCTGAAGATGCTAAAGACTTGGTTTGCTCAATGTTACAGTCTAATCCTAGTCTGAGATTTTCCGCCGAAGATGTTCTCGATCATCCATGGTGTGACGATTTCGATTTGTGATGAATAAACTCCTTCCCGCCAAAATAAAATATCATTTTAATTCACCGCCATCAATGCGTTACGAAACGTTATTGGCCAATCGATATATATATTATTGTTCCACAATAACGATAAAGCGCAATTAGACGCGTATCAGTTTTGATATTTTAATTATTATTATTTATGTAATTTTTTTGGTTTTTTTTTTTTTAGTGATTTAGTACTTTTTAGTAATAAGCAATTTTAAGGCGATGTATTTAGACACGTTGAACAACTATTTATGTGTATTAATTTATAGTCTATGAAGCCAAAATAATTATTAGACTCTTCCTATTCGGTATTACAATTAAAAATGAAAGTGATACTATTATTATTATTATTATTATTATTATTATTATTATTATTACTATTATTTTTTATTTAATAAATAACATTTATCCGAAACGTTTGTTTTTCCGACAAAGCTGTTTGTTTTTTTTTTTGTTGGCGCGTTTTGTTTCTACATTCACGTTTAAAACGCCATTGTTAACTTTGTTCCGTAAACTTCCTATTCAACAACCCAATCCTGTTTCGTTCGTGGTTGAATGTGTCTCGTCGTCTTCGAAACTAATTTCTATCCCTTTTAAATCTCCCCCCCCCCGAACTTCTCCGTTCAAATTATATCATTAGACATTTCTTTTACACGCTCGGTTTCTCCGGGGTTCGTAATTGTTCATTGACGTCTCCCCCCTTCCTCACAATCATCGTGACATCGCCTGACCAATCCACCTCGTTCCGCTGTCCTACCCGCCCCATCCCGGACCGATTTTCTTCGAAAACACGCGGTCGCGTCAAAAGTTCAATTTATCTCCTAAACTTCAGCTCCTAGCGTGGAAATATTTACCCTTCGGCGCCGGTAAACATCGAAAAAACGATATCCGATTCCTCCCACGTTTAAGAATATTACGGGGTCATGCTCTTCTCTACGTCCGTCATCCCAATCCTTCAACAGATTATCGTTTAACGATTAGTCGTTCTATTAATTCGATGGCTCGTTTCTCTCGTTCACTTTCGTCCGTTGACGGATGAACTACAGAAGCTCTTCCACACATTCATCTTAGCTTTCCGCACCAAGTATAAATGTTTATTTCTCTTCATTCTATACTCACTCCTGTCCACATCTTTGTAATCAAACCTCCTGAAGCTCGTCAGCATTTTCTTTGAACATTCCAATTCACTGGACCACCAAGATGGCTTCAGCTTATTATCCCTTTTCGATTTAGGCATCGAAGCTGCCATCGCCTTCTGTATAACGCCTACAAGTGCCTTCGATGCCATATCAATCGTACCCATCATCTCATTTTCGCTTACCTGAATATTTTGTAATAAAACCATCCTGAATTTATACCAGTCTGCTCTCCTTGTATTATATCTCAGTATACTATTTTCCTGATTTAATATTTTCTCTCTCGTCTCTACATTAAACTTAATTAACCTGTGATCACTGTCCGTTATATCTTCTTCAACAGTCCAATCTTTTACAAGAATTCTCGCTTGATTTCCCCTAGACAACGTCACGTCTATATTCGAGGAACCCATTCCTCTCCTATAGTACGTCTCAGGGAAGCCAGCCCTATTCTGTATCTCCAAACCATACTCAAAAATCATTTCTTCTACAATATTCCCTCTAGCCATACCTGAATTATTTCCCAACCTACTAAACCAACTAGGTGAGTGGGCGTTAGTATCTACCCCAATAATAACCTCATGTCCTAACCTATCCAGAATAAAACCTAACTTCCTCGTAAATTCTCGCGTGAGCATATTGTACTTAAAATATGCTGACACTAGTACCACCGAATTCCCAGATCCTTTCCTTACGCTTGCTACAGCCATAAATCTATTAGTTAAATCTCTCATTGCAACCACCTCGATCTCCTCGTTGAGAACAACGATTGAAGCCAAGGCGGTTCCCCCTTCAAAACTGTTAATTGTCCTAATATTACCTGTCTCAAAACCATATATTCCTCCACCTGAAGTTGATATATCCTGTAATAATAACACATCAACATTCATACTCCTAAAATAATCCAGTAGTTGTATTGAAACAATATTAACTTTTCCTGTGTACCCGGTCTTTTCATTAACGGTTAAAATCAATCACACGCCCTCTTTGTTTTCGAGTATATTGGGAGCGAAGCCACCTTCGTCACCAACACAGCAGTAGCGTCCAAACCAAATTTACCCTTTTTTTTTTCACGGTATCGGCAATACCCTCACTAGCCCGGAAAGCC
>JAIPRN010005636.1:0-10016 GCA_025469175.1 Geopemphigus sp. TES_GeoC_2020 | reverse complement strand
GCGAACAAAAAAAAAAAAAAAAAAAAAACTCGATCGTGTAGAGCGTGTGTAAGTTGGCGGACACCGTTCGTCGGAGTGTATTCGTATACATATACACGTGGGAAACGTTAAGAAGAAAATAATAGAAAAAACACACAATAACAGTACGCCGAGTGCGGTGTCACGATATTATTGTGCGCGCGTAGACCGAAAACGTCCCGTATCAATATTATTACTATTATTAGGTACGCCCCGCTGTATACGCAACGCGCGAAAACATGCGCGCCAAATGCGTAACAGCGATTCAATCATGGCCGTGTTCCAGGAACAAGAAACGCGACGAAATATACACGCGCGTACGCTCCCGAGACGTGTCGAATATTCCGGACGTCGTAAAAACCGCCGAGCGGGACGGAAAACGGGATAGGTTAAGGCGATTTCGTTCGCCGAAAAAAAAAAATCCTTCGGGGTAAACTTTCGGTGGACGGTTCGCTAAAAAAAAAAAATACCCGTCCCGTTTGTCCGCGAACCTAACGTTCGTTCGTCTAACGACAATTCCAAATAACCGTTCGCCCCCAACCCCGCCTGCCACGTTTATACGACGAAACGCGAAAATCCCCCCAACACACGTGTATCGTCCGTCCGGTACTTTACGACCGATTCGCGTTTTGTTCGCGGCGTTCGATTCGTCACGTCCGACACGCGAATGTCGTCGATACAGACGATCGACGGACGACGCGTCGTCGAAAAATTCGATAAAAACTTTTCGAACGAATATTCGCCGACGATTACGCTCGTACGCCGTCAAGGTCACGCGAAATACGTACGCGCGCCAATTAACCCGACGACTTTGCCATTCGTCTATCTGGGGCAATTCCTCGGGGCAATCGATTAATTCGACCCGACCGCTATCGTCAACGGCGAATATAGTGACGTACTAACCCGGTTGGGGGGGGAGGGAGGGAATAAAACCCGTAACCGAAATTTTTTAGGAAAACTTAATTTCCTACGAGACGTATATTTTTTTAATGGATAATAAAGGAAAAATTAAAATTTTTAAACTTCGATATAATATAACGTTAAAAACGAATAATCTATTAAAGTCGCGTCTCGTTTCGTTAGGGTCGTTCGATTTATTTAAAAGTTAACCCCTTCCCCCGGAATTCGAGTCTAAGTACGCCATTGCCTATTTGTAAAATAATCGATCGAGTCGCGTTTAATTTTGTCTCGCGCCGTATTCGTTTCGTCGGTAAACAATTCAAAGTCCGCGACGTTATACGACAAGCGAAACGAAATTTCTCGTCAAGTTCCCGTCGCCAATATCGTCCGACATTAATGTACGGTCGGTTTTCTTAGCGGTTCGTCGCCGCAATTTAAACGTTTCGTTCGTCAATTATTCCGCGACTGCGACGACGATATTTCCGCCGAGACGTAAAAATCGTCGTCGTCGATACCGACGATCGGGCGTCGTGAATATTTCCGGAATTAATTGATCGCGTCACGCGACGTTTTCCTTTGTTCCTTTTTTTTTGTCGATCGTAACCGACGCGGGATTTCGAAAATCGTTTTACGGCGTTTTTCGGCAGCCGCCGCGAGTAATTTGTTCCAATAACGTTCGAACGCCGTGACCGAAACAAGTATACGGTCGGCCGTTACGCGCGGACAATCGAAGCGAAAATTATAGTAATGAATCGCGGGCATCGTCTTTTCAATCCGGCCGACGGCGGCGGCGGCGGCGGTCGCCAAGGATTTTTCGTCGACGCTTAATTAACGACGTTCGTAATAAAAGGACGTGTTTACCGGAAACGACATTATCGACGGTCCGAGTTTTCTATAATATACGAATCGACGTAAACAAACGTCGGACGTGTTCGTATTCTCTCTACACACACACGCGCGCGCACACACACGCACAAGGCCAACGTGACCTAATTGAAAAAATCGGCGGCCGTATCGTTTTTAGCGCGCCGAACGTCGTATTCGCGCGTAATGTACACCACCGGATTTCGATACTATAGAAGGGTTCGCGTAAACGACGATGGGCTATTCGCACGGGTCTCGGGACGGACACGCCGGTAATAAAACGGACATTCCGTTTTCCCGGATGGACGGGGCCGGATAAAATATTCGTTCTCGGGCGACGAGTCGAGCGATTCGATTCCGGGTAAAAACGAAAAAATGTTAAAACGACACAAATACGACAAATAGCGAACAAATCGACTTCTTCCTCGCCTTATTCTCCCAGCTATTCGGCCACCTCAACCTCCATTTGACACCTCGATCCCCACATCACCCACCAGCAGGGCTCATATCACGCTCAATCCCGTTCAATCATTTCCATTTCGGTCTTTCTCTTCATCCCTCCACGCTCGATTCCATAACTGTACCGAATCTTCTGACCGAACCATCTAAAGCCTAGTCTCCCCTCATTTTATCCATAATCGACGCTACGCCTATGCTCCCTTTTATATATTCATCTACAAGCGTTCTCGTCTCGGCTACACTCGTTCTCCGCTTTATTTTCTCGTCCACCGGGAACAACTAATTATTTTGAATATAAATCGGCGCGACGCCCACCGACATATATATATATATATATATGTGTGTGTGTTCGCGGGCGTCATCGTCCGCGTTGCACAAATATACTGGCAAACGTCGCGCGCACTTATTTCCGACGGCGCGACGAAATATAGTAAATGTAACGTTACAGTTTTATTGTAAAATATCGCGCGTGGAATCTTCGCGAAGCGGAATTTCGCACTAGTTACGAATTGTATAAAAGGTATGTAGGTTCGCCGATCACGACAGTGTATGTATAATATATACGATATTATATATTGTTACACGCGCACGTATATAATATATATATATATATACATATTGGATTTTTACGTACGCGAGTATTATTCTTAAAATGTACGACGTGATACATACACGCGTGTGTACATACAACACAAATATCTGACGTTTTATTGTTACGTATTAAACGAAAAATAACGTCTCGTATACGCTACTGATTTTCCGATAGAGTGGAACACATACTCGTACGAACCGTCTTTATATATATATATATATATATATATAGTTTCGCGAGCGACGACATTGGCCATTAACGAAAGTTTACTGTTAAACACAAGTTACAACGGCCGAGGTAATTAATTTCGATGAAGCTACGCTACGAGTAATTTTTTTTTAAAAATTAACTTCGCCCTCGTCGAATCCGCCGTGTTTAGAATCGTTTTATACCGAATTATCTAAATAACGTTTACGATATATACGATCCAAGCGCTCGTTTTTACCGTGTTCGCGCTTTTTGTAAAATATACGCGTTAAATTGGGAAAATTACATTAAATAAACGTATTATATAACGACAAACATTAAACAAATACAATGGCGATAATAAGCGAATATATATAATATACAAATAAAGGTCTTAAAACTACAAAATATAAATAGCAAATATAATTTTAAACGTTAAATAAGAAAACCGGCTGAAGACGAAAAATTAATAAACAAGAACGCTATTTGCGGAGAAGCCGAAATATTTACAGGGTCCATGGGAACCCGGATAGACCGTAGTTGCGATTGCCCCCCGATCTGGGGGCCCTGAGGTTTTCTAGATCAGGATAGGAAAAAAAAATTGCGAATTTCTTCTCCCACATGACGGGGACACGGGCGAGAATGATTTACACCTGACCTAAATGCGCGCGAGAGAAGGCGATTATGAACTAAACGAATTCTGGTAAATTGAGCGGTGTAGGCCTCACTTAAATTGAGGTTGTGGAACAAGAAACGGGAGTAAGCTGTATATTGTATTCCACCGCCAGATACTCCTTCGAGGAACACCATTTCTTGTCTCACATATCATCGACGGATATTTTCAATAATAAAAAATAATCGGAATAGGGAATTTTAAGAGCGGGATGAATTTTATTGATCGATGACGACGATTTCGTTGGTTAATCGGCGTTTTCATTATCCGCGATACCTATATGGGTGCAGCGATCCGTAAGTAGTGTTTAGCGAAACCTAATTGGGTAAGAGCACAAAACTATGAGAATTAAGAGGATAAAAACGGAGAGAGTCGAGGGCACGTTCGCGCGCGTTTATTCGTCAAATTTTCTAATAATATATCGGCGCGCTCGTTAATTATTTATTTACTAATTTGACGGGCAATGAATTTTTTACGCGAAACACACAAAAACAATATATAGTACATAACCTATACATTCTTTAACATTAATCGCAAACGTACGCAAATAATCCAACTAAATACTAAACGAAGGATCGCGGCGTTGGCCGTTCGGCCATTAGTCCTTATTAAAGGCTCATTGGCCGTATAATTGGTGGTAGTATTGGGAACATAGAAAGGTGCAGTAGATAGAGTGGAAACGGGGTGGTACCTTGAAACGGAGTAATGAAAGAAGGACAGGAGAATCAATTTTATTATTTAATAACCGAGCAACGAATGCCGGCGTCGTTGTATAATTAAAGACGATTTCCTACGCGTACACGCGTCCCACGTAATAAATGACGTTCACGAGTACGAAGTGTTTGAAAAATAAAAATCCAAGACCGAAATGGACGAACGGAAACGACGAGTGTCGCGTGGAACGGTAGAAACGTGTTTGTTATTTGTCGTAACGAGATAACGCGGAAAGACGACGAATTTATCGATATTTTCGGGCGTAAATATATTTCGAATATGGGCCCGGACAATTTAACCGTCTGACTTAACTGATTCGTTAATGACGTCACCGAATAGGCTATTGGTAGGATGCCGTTATATAGGGAAATTTCGCGATATTAAATTACGGTAAAATCGAACGGAAAATTAATACGGAATTCAACGACGATTTAATAATAAAACGCCGCATATTTTACGTATAAATATATCGCGGGGAATTTCGCTTGTTTCCAAACAACCGTACTGACGCGTAATTTGAATCAGGGGGGGGGGGCGCATTGTTTTCGATTACTAATTTTTTGTTCCTACGAATTTTACAGACATAGTGGACGGATACGGACAGTATTGTTCGCCAATATGGACCACAGATCCCACTCGCATTAATAGTAGATTCGCCGTTGGCGATAGGATTGTAGTGAAGTATATAAAAATCGAGTCTATGAACTTCACCGATATCCCGTGGCTGGGACCGTTTTGCGTTGTTCGCATTAAAGAAGACGACGATAATTCCAATCAGTCTTCGTCGTCGATTATGGTAGTGCCGGATTGGCGGATTTTCGGAGGCACGGCCGATAAGGATTTCAGGGATTATTCCAAAGAAGAGGAGATTAAGGAGATGTTCGAGTTGTTGAATAAGAACGTGAGCAAGGAGGATATTCATCGGATGATCGACTTAATGGCCGAAGAAATGGCGGCGTCGGGAATGGTGGGACCCGACGATTGTTTGTCGGCATTTATCGGGACCGCGGCGGCGGTGGACGAGGAGAATAAGAAATACTTCGTGCCAAAAAATCTTTTTTGGATGCGGAAGAAATGCAGGGAACTGCGTTTGCCTTTCCCCACTAGGCCGTTGGTCCAGTTTCCTAAAACGGAAACGTTGTTGACCGAACCGCTCGGATGTATCGACGTGAAGTCCGACGGCAACTGCTGGTTCAGGTCGATTTCGTTGTGGATTACGGGAACCGAGAAACATTACCATAAATTGCGCATGAAACTGATGAAAGTAATTACGAAAAAAAAAAAAAAACCACCCGTCGCTCCCCTCCCCGCTATTAAACGGCGGGGGCGGAGCGGGCGTATTCGTTTTATTTAATTATATACCCTGTACGTTGTTTCCTGCAGGCTTACAGAGAGAATCGCGCCATACGCGACATGGTCGGGGACGTGGACGATCATATTGCTTGTACGCGAGTCGATTTGGACGGGACATGGGTGACGGAAATCGAGATAATAACAACGGCCATGTTGTTGAACACAAACATTTACGTGTACATCCGGCACGCCGACGAATGGCGTTTGTTCGGCAGCTCAGGCAGTTACGAACCAGGGTTGAACTCGAGCGACATGTGTATGTACGTCGAGCACGTGAACGGCAATCATTTCCAAGTTGTGACTAGCGTGAAACCGGTTCCGGGACAGCCGCGGGTCATGTTGGAGGAACCGGCCATGCAGGGACCGGACACGCTGAAACCGCGGAAGCGGGCACCGCGCAAATCGGCACCGCCGCGCCAGCCGGCACCGGGCAAATCGGCACCGCCGCGTCAGCCGGCACCGGGCAAATCGGTTCCGCGCCAGCCGGCACCGCGCAAACCGGTACTGCGCAAGCGCTTGAACGGCCGGCGCGGTATTCGCAAGAGCGTAAATCGCAAGTGCAAGGGAATGGCCAAAAAATGATTTTACGTTTCCGTCTCTGTACGCGCCTATATTGATTCGTTACCACGGTAACCACGATTTTTCGTTTCACGTACCTTGTTTACTATTTCATTATTATATTCTCATTATTAGCTCGACGTGTACGTTTGCGTGAACGCTCGCCGCCAACGATCTTTTGTAATTTTATCCAATAAAACGCCTTTGTACCAATTGCGTTCGTATTTCGTGTGGAGCCGCTAGACGCCGCGTAGGCCTTTATTTTCGTCTCGTTTGGACGGCCCGGAGAACAACCCGGTGCCGCCCGTTAGGTGTTGTTGTTGCGCCCTCGGAACGCAATAACGATTCGTCGTAAACGCGCCCCTGGTTCGGCCGTTTGTTTTCGTAAGGGATACCGGCCGGTTCGAAAACTATTTACATTTTATGACGAATTAAAGGGAAAAAATTCTGAAACTTTCGTGGCGCGCGCGCGCGCGCCCGCGAAAATACGCGTTTTCGCCGAACGCGCCGAGTGAAAAGTTAACGAGTAAACGACCCGAAAGTTTGTTTCAACGGCCATCGAATTCCTCCCTACCCCCCCGAGACCACGTTCTCGACGACAACGGCGGCGGCGGCATCACGTGGTCGGTAAGGAAAAATACCACGCGTCCCCGTGCGCGATACTTGGTAAACCGTGTGGACTAGAGACGCGCGGAATGATGATTACGACGGAACGGTTTCGTGACCAAAGAAAAAGAAAAAAAAAATCGTCCGTCGTGTTTGGAAGTGAACGCGGATAGTTTCGTTGCCGTCCGCCGATTCTTTTTTGTATTTTCCGCGACGTTTAATTCGTGTGTACTTACCGGCGCTGGAATTTTATAATACGCTCTTGACGCGTACACGTCGGCGATGTCCGACGGTTTGATTTCGTTTTTAGTCGAAGGAGTCGGGGGCGGAGAAAAACGAACGGATCGTCGACGCGCGCCCGAGTGAATTCCGGTACCTTGGTGTCGCCGATAAATTCGTAGACGTGAACGGACTTTTGTTTAGTTTCGAGCGCGCGATAACAAAAAGAAACATTTTCCCTCGACGTGGGAAAAAATGGCCGAAACGGTCCGCCCGTTATCGCGTAGTCGAAAAAGTGAAAACTTCGTTCGAGAACGAAATAATAATAAAAATATACCGCCGGACGGTGGCTGCCGCTACCTTTCTGCAGTACGATCGGGATATAAGTATAAAACGTTTCGGAAAAAGCGCTACGGCAATTCGCACGGTGAGCGGTGTCGTCCGACCGACTGTAATTCCGTGTAGAGATAGTACATCTATATCTGTCCATATCTACGGCCCGTGTAAGTAAAAAGTTTCGGAAGAAACGACGCGTGTATATATATATATATATATCGGCGGGCATTGCGAACGGTCGCGGAAACGGCGATAGATCGTTCGCGGGTGGGATATCGTCGTGTTACGCGAATTACGATATGAATTATTCAGCGTTTCGCGTCGTTCGCCGCTATCGTCGTAATTAATACGCGTTCTATGCGAAATCCCGCCGTCGCCTTTCTATATTAGCCTGTCGCGGCCGTTAACGAGCTCGCTGCCGACGGTCCCTTGTATCGGCGGACCGTGGTAATAACGTTTTTGTGGAAAAACGTTCGGACGTTCTCTCGAGGCTCCGCGATTCGCGTGCACGACGGACCGGTTCGGTAGACACGCAGTACCGTTCGTGTTTGTTCGCGCCGTTTTTGGAACGGCGACCAATTGTTACGTTTCGATTTACGCGAGGGAAACGTTGGGTAAGAAAAACGATAAACGGGCGGTATTACGGAAACGTCGCGACGTTGATAAACGATTAACGGGATATTTTGAATTATTTATTATAACGTCCGTGTCGGTACGTGTTGTTATATAAGGACGCGACGGGGCTTACTGTTTCGCGGAACACAGGCAACGGTGTGGTGGGTTTGGGAGATGGTTGGAGGACGCGCGGTATTTCATTTCGAATTAAACGTTTTTCTATGTACGCGGGGAGACGCGAGTTTTTTTCTTTCGATAGTTTTTCGGGCGCAGTTTTTCTCGTTGAATAACCGTAAGCGTTTTAAACGGTTTCGCGGATTTTCGTGATAATATCCGACGTTCGTTGGGCCGAACGCGTTACATCGAACAGCCGGCAGTCGACCGACGGGAGGAGGACACACGATGGCGATACATTTTTTAGGATTTCGCCGGTGCTCGACGAATATTACCGCCGGTTTCGGCGCGAATAAAACGCTAAAACGATTTCCTCCGATTCCGGCGCACCACGAGCCATTCCGGTTCTAGACGCCGACGCGTATTGAATACAAAAAGCCAAAGCACTCGGAAAAACCGACGAACGTGATTCGATCATTTTCGGAACCTCTTCACCGATCGTTCGTTTTAACGTCCGTACACGGAACACCGAATGTATCGACGTTTGGATAATTTTAAACGCGGACGTCGTAATAAAGTGAACATGTCGCCAAATTGTTTAAATTAAACTAGTCGTTTTCTTGTAATCATTTTAAATGTTCATAATAGGGTATCTAATCGAAGTGTCAAACGAAATTTGATAGAATAATATAATCGTAATTTTAATTATAATTTTACCGCAACCACCGAAATGAAATGATTTCAATATTTCTCGTACTATAAAACGAATATATTTGATTGGTATTCCGAAACGTCGAATTGTATTTGCGTCGTATTGTTCGTCGGTAGAATACCGGATCGGGAAAATGAGCTCCGCGAGGCGAGTAGTACACGAAACAGGCGACTTTCCGCCGAACGAATTCGCCTCGTCAACGGCCGGACGAAACGGAAGACGTTAGAAATCAGATAACGCCGCGGTCCGTTTACCGACGTGCCGAACCACCTCGGTGGTAATCGATACGTATCGTCGTCACTACGTTTCGTTTATTCGTTTCGAAAATCCGTATAAACGCGCGCGAAATAATAGCGCGTTCGGTATCGGTTACAAGGGTTACGTCGGTTACGTTGGCCGGCAGTGATTAAAAGGTTAAAACCGTCGAATCGACCCGATTATTATTGCCGCGTAACGGACAACGCGATCGGTAATAATAATCATATCGTACGACTCGAGAAAATACGAAAAGTCCGAATGAATCCGTCGAACGACCACCGGTTCGTTCTATTGACGAGTCGTTTGGCGACGCGTATTATTATCGTCGAATTTCCGCGCTATACACACACGTACGTATAAAACGATACATGTTTTATGTACTCGGGTACGGAACGTCTCGTTCGTGGAAAATCGAAGTGCGTGCCGCGAACAGAGATAAGTGTGTATGTGATGAGTACGCGAAAATATCGTCGTTGGTCTCCGCCAGTTACGGAACACTATATATACATACATATCGGATACGAAATAATAATAATAATAATCCGCAGCGTCTGTGCCGTGGCCGATCGAATGAAAAAACGTGGAAGAAGAATGACGTCGGGAAAAAAATTGGTAAAAAAGAAGAGTACGAAAACTCGTCGGATTGAATGTACGCCGGACACGCAGTGGCGAAAAACGCTTTACGACATTGTTGTATTACGCGTGGCCCGTAGTCCCGGTCGATGACCGTCGTCGTCCCGTTCGCGGCGCAGGTGACGCGCGTTATTATGACGTCGTTTTTTTTTCTCGCCCGCGACGTTTTTTCTCTCCCCCCCCCCCGGGACGGGTTTTTTTTTCGT
>JAIPRN010005635.1:0-10020 GCA_025469175.1 Geopemphigus sp. TES_GeoC_2020 | reverse complement strand
ATAATAATAATAATAATAATAATAATAATAATAATAATAATAATAATAATAATAATAATAATAATAATCATAATCATAATCATAATAATAATAATAATAATAATAATAATAATAATAATATATAATAATAATAACGATCTACGCCGTTCTTTTCTCGGGACGAATTTTTTCGTTTTTCATCGTCGACGATTCGAACTTTCGACATTTCTTCATTGCTCGCGTCACGTTCACCATTCGACGGACTTGTAGGGCGCTCGTACCGGATATATACACACACGACGAATCGCAATTAAACGGTTTATTCGACGAAACGTACCTAGGAGCCGAGTTATTCGTCGACACGGCGTCTCCTATCAGCTTGATCACCCTTCACCGAGGGTTCAGGCTGACCGAAGATGGCGTGTGCTCAACCCCGTCGTGTGCCTAAACACTTTCGCACATGCTCTCCCGTGGTCCGGCAAGTGCCGATCGTTTGACGCCGAAGGCACCCCAAATACCTCCCGTCGCCGTCGAACGGCGTTTATTATTTTTTCGTTTAAACGACCACCGGCTAACATGAACCACCAGCCGCGTCGGTTCGGCGGATCTTTGACGGGAATTTCGGGGAGGTCGGTAAAACGTATTCGTTCGCGCGTCGATCGTGTTCGGCGGATAACCACGCGTTTAGTATTCGTTCCGTCCGTTTTTGGAATCCGTCCGGCCGAAACGCCCGTAAACGTTTTCGGCTCGATATTCGGTCGTCGGATGCCGCCGATCGTACGACGCGTGTGGCCACCGTACGACGCGTGTGGTCGACGTTGTCCGCGCCATTTCGCAAGTTCTCGGACGCTTCTCGAACGGTTATAGCAAAACACCCGCGGACCAACGACGGTTCGGTTAGGTCGAATAAACGCAAATAACCGCGCCGTCGGAAAATTCGGTTATTTCGAAGCCCGATAAATTAGTTTCGATCAACCGTGACAAACGTACACGCTCGAGATGTATTTCCGTCCGCCATATGGGGACGACGGTAACGCGTGTACGACGGCTTCGGCCGGCCGGGATTACGGGGGCGACACGACGAGCGCGTATAAATACGATACGACGACGCTCGGGACGTTCAATTAAAAGAAAACGGCCGTCGCGCGACACGTACGGGGAAAAAATCGCTTTTACGCGCCGACGACGACGGACGAACGTTTTTCGGCTATACCGATTAAAAATAACGCGCCCGAGTTCCTCGTTTATGTCGTTATTAATATTAATCGCGACGAGAGAAACATGCCACGTACGCTGCGAATGGCTCCAACCGACAATCCGTCAACCGCCGGTATATATATTTATTAATATATTCTACGTTATATCGCCTTCGTTAATATTCGTACGTTGTCGTACGGTCCGTACGAGTTGTCACTTTTACAAACGAACACTCTATAGGTCTGTTTTCTTGTCGACGCGTTTTTTTTATCTCTCTTTCTTTCACTATCTCTCTCTTCCTCTCTCTTTATTTTCTCTCTCTTTCTTTCTCTTTCTTTCTCTCTCTTTCTCTCTCCTTACTGAGAGACCATATAATACGATAATCCCGTCACGTTTGATCGTTTCGTTCCGAATGTATAACGTACGTACGTATGTTTAAAGCCACTTTCGGTGTACGATAAATATTGTAAAAACCGATTACACGCGTACATTATACATTTTATTAGTATCACCCGTACGAACGAATCGCCGTCGATGTTCGGAACAAAGCGATCAAACGCGGCCGGATATATCGATATATACGATAAGGTCTCGTTCATCCGAACGGGATCGGGGAAAAAGGTCGTTCGGATTATTTAGAACTTTAAAAAACAAAACAAAACAATTTTCTCGCCATTTAAATTTCGAAATTGTACTTTTATTGGCGATTGAAAAAGACGACGAAACGCGATTAACTTATCCCGTAATTTTAACATGTTATGCGTGTGTGTGTGGGGGGGGGCACAAATTATTGTCAAAATTATGTAAAACGATCACTGCGACACACGACCGACCGACGTAGTGTTCGATTTTATATTTAAACGCGTTTTGGCGATTGTTTCAATTATTATCGCGCGGGTTAACGCAAAAATGTGTCCCTAAATCGAGCGATTTACGCTCACGCGCCGATGTTCGGATTACCGCGTCTTTCGGGTTAGCCCGTGTGGGAATCGACGAGACCCGTAATTACGATTCGACGCGAACGTTGTTCATGTTTGTTCGCGGGGCTTTTATTCCCCCGGGGCGTACTCGAGAGCGATTAAAAAAAAAAAAAAAACCCCGGAGCCGCGTGGCACGCGCGCTTCCGGTTTCTACGCGTGCCGCCGAATCGGGATACACGGTGGTCGGCACCGGAGGACGACGGTCGGTCTCGGAAGTCGTGCGTACGTCCCGCGTCGCCGCGCGGTTAGGGTACGGAAAAAAATAACGGGCCGCCGAACGACATCCGCCAACGCGGGCGAGGGTGTGGAAACGGAAAACCGTGTAACGGGCGGACGACGGATTCGCGGCCGAAAACAGAGGAGGGTGGGGGCGACGAACGGTCGTGATTTTCTCGTCGTTGGCGGTGACGTGTGTGTGTATGTGTGTGTGTGGAGGGAGGGGCACGTCTGTTAAGTAGAAATGCGTAGAAAGCGTAGTCGCCGAACGATTATTTTAAACAAAAACCAAAAAAAAAAAAAAACTCCGCCTGTAAATTCGGCAATTATCGGTAGAATTGCTCCGTCTGTAACGAAGTTGACCGTTTTGTATTACAACTGGAACGAACAAATTGATCAAAAACGACAACAAACGGCACGATCGATCGATATATCCGCGTTTTAATGGTCGTCGTTCGTTTTACTGAACGTATTCTACGCGCTTTTCCATTAAAATCGTTCATTTTTCAATTTTCGTTTTGCTATTCACCCGACGATGACTTACGCGGTAACGAAACCAATTGTGTGTGTGTGTGTGACTCGTATATTAACACTTTCCAACACTCCCGGCGTATTTTCTTGTCTGTACGTTATTTTTTACGACGTATTTATTGTATTATACGCGCCCGTAGTTATATTATATATATATATATATAGTTATCGATTCGTTCCTTTAGCTTATTTACGGTAATTGTGCACAGTGCACGTGTCCCGAACGCGTTATTCTATTTATACGACTCCGTTATCGGGTACGGTGTATAATTTTATTCGACGTTACGAAAACACCTAAAGCGCAATAATAATAATAACGATAAAATAAATAACTTTATACGTCTTATACAATTAAAATATAATAAATAACGAAATAATAAATAAACAACTAACGCCTTAAGCGTTCGGGTAGTCGACCACTTTTGTTAAACACGGTATCGGCAATACATCCAGTGTCTGGAATACTTGAGAACAATACTTCAGACAGTGGGTCGCCGTCGTTTATTGTTAATAAATTACAAATTACGGTAAAACAATCGTCCTTGCCGGGAATATGACGGCACTAACTTATGTCCCTTACGTCAAATCTAAGTTTACGAAAATTAAAAATGCTTCAAAATTTCGCGTGTGATCCTTGCGCAGGGGCCTCTTCTCTGTATCGTTCCGATTTTATTATAGTGTACTGTAATTACGTGTAGTAACCAACTACTGTTCGCGTATACAGTTCCGCCGGTCCATCGCGCGAACATGTCCTCCGTCTCGTACGACGCGCGTTGTACGATTCTAACCGAATCCGAATCGTTCGCGTCGCTCGGACTTGAACGTACGCGTTTCTTTTCCATTTTTCGGTACGTAACGCGAATCCAGTGACGCGGGTGGCTCGTGTTCTAATCGTAAACGATCTCCGTCCGGTGCGCACATACTTGGTACGGTTTTCGACGCGCCTTTGAAACGATAGCCAACGCGACGAACACCGTTGAAAAAACCTACGGGGTCCGTTGGTGGGATGGTGGAGGGAAGTTTAAATACGTTATCGGCAATACCCCCACGGGCTCGGAACGCCTGAAGGCAGTACTTCGGACCGGCGAGTCGCCGTGGTTTATTGAAAGACAATATTTACGAAAATGATTTTACAAAAACGATCGTCCTTAACGGGAAAGGCGAACAACGTGAGCTGTCCCCGCGTTGTGTAATAACTCGAAAAAGAGAAAGAAAGGGATAGATACGTATATGTAAGTATAGGTGGGGGATGTATTCGACTTGATTATTACGTAGATTTGTTTCCGGGATCGCGAGTTCGAGAATTATTTAGGAACGTTGTTATTAATTACCGAATCACTTGCCGGTCCGGTTTTGTCGATTCAAATGAGTTTAAAAGGCGAAGAGAAATACGTGTAAAATTAACCGAGAAAAAGTCGGGACGGTGAGTTCGTTTATGTAAATTAACATTAGCACACAGGTGTCCGGTTAGATTATTGCGACGTATCGGCCGGCTCGTATTAAAAAGTCATCGAAATCGGCGTGTTTTGCGTCTTTGCGGTTCTTTATATGTAATAATCGTAGTTCATCGGGTTCGTTATTTTCGATATTTATCTATTTACTTACTAAGCGTTCGTTTAATCCGTGCCCGTAAGCGTGATATATTTTTTATATAGTCGCGTGATTATCGTAATACTTTTTATATAAACGGAACGTGTTAGTTCTGTGGTTATCGTGTGATTGCGACTCAATCAGCCTCTAATTCGCGCGCTACATATCGTTATTGATATTTTATTAAAATATGGCCGGTATCCCGAGAAAGGTTGAGCGTCGTTCAACCGTTTATTAAAATATCGTCTTTAAATACATATTACAGAAAATCACGCCGAAATATAATTACGGTTCTTACGATTACGATATCTGTGGATAAACAATTCAGTCGTTTTACCTCGCCCACCCGTACGTCATATCTAATTTACGATAATTCATAAAACCCGACGTTTCTTAAGAACTATCGCACGAACGGTGCGCTATGACGGTACCGGGTCGGTGACGTTTGCCGTGTACTAATTGGGGTATCGTCCGTTCGGCCGTTTCACGAGTAAACAAAAGTTCGGTCGCGTATTTCGTATTTCGGACGATCCGAACGAAGGATCACGTTCCCACACTCGGTTCCCCTCCCCCCTCCCCCAATGGACAGGTGGGAACGTTTTTTTTCTCGGTCGTTTCACATTTTTCCGTATAGAGTAGAATCGACGATCGCCCGCGTCGACTGTAAACACGTCCGCCGTATTTTATCCGTCCGGCCGTAATATGTTCCGTCACCGGCACGATACTCGCGGGGGTATCATTATTTAGAAACACGGCCGGGACGTCCGACGGCGGCGGCGCATTTATAATACCGAAAAAAACCGGACCGGTTAGGTGGCCCGGGCCCGTAATGGTTTAACGTCGTTATTGTTAATAGTCTGGAAACGTGCCTGCGTTCCTTTCGTAGTCGTTACACGCGCACAAACCAGTGTACTATTCGAAGATTAAAAATCCTCGACCGGCCGTAAATATACAGACGCACCTGCTTAATCCGACGTACGCGCATCGACGGTGTGTATATCGAACGGATTTGACAACGGCGCGGACCCCCGGAGGTTTATTTATTATGACACGATAATAATAAAACGGGGACACGCTCAAAACGAATCGATACAGAGGCTCCCGGCGACAACGTACGCGTCCGACGCCCAAATCCGAATCGCTCGGTTCGCGTCGTTTTTTTCCGAAAACGTTCGTTTTCTCGTCATTTTCGCGTATAAAAACCAATGTTTGTTCGCGCGCCGTACCGTTTTTCGTTTCCCGTTCTCTTGTCGGCGCTCTCGGCGTATGCTACTTTCGTAATAATCCTATCACCATCGGCCTCCGGGCCAATTATCGGTACGAACTAATTAAACGCGTACACGCCGATACGGACATTCACGAAATTCCTGGACGTACGCCCGAAACGATAAGATCTCCGTAGTCGGTGCACGATTTTCGGGTCGTGCGGACATATATATGCACGTATACAGGGTATTCAAAAAAAAAAAAAACATAAATACTCGATATATAAAACGTCTCCGAAAGGGAAAATAAAAAACGGAGGCACTTCGGAGTTATAACAAGTCCCGTCTACAAGTACAGTGAGTTTTACGACAATTGGTTTCGTCGTTAGCTAACGAAACGTGTCGTAATTTTTCTCTCGTTCAAATTCTGTTTATCGTTTTTCGATATTTTTTTATATTTTACGTTAACGATTTTCACGTAACCGCTATTTTTTAGAAACAAAGAATCAATTGTTTTTTTTTACTCCCTGTATATAAGGGGCGCGTATTAAAAAACGACGGACACGCGTGTGTTGTCGGTGTCGGATTCGGACGATCGTGCCGCTCCGCTCGAATGAACGGAAAATTCGTACGCGCGAACGTTTTAATCGTTTATTCGGGCGTCGGTTAACGTAATTTTTTTCCGATCCTGTTGATTTTCGGGTGCACCGCGCCGTCGTATATAATACCAAACAGTATACACCGGGAGTACCGTCGTAACGCGCGTAAGTACGTATAGGGACGGAACGTCGCGAGTTGTGTACCGGATGGATGGATGGAGGGATCTAAATACACGACGCGCGTTGTTAACGCGCGCGCGGATTCGTTTAAACCGCGAACGATAAAATCGCCGTACGTTGTTATTAATATTTTATCACGTAACTCGCCTCAGCCATCCCGTCGCCACAGGGTCCGTACGATTCGCAAGCCCGTTGTTTCCGGCCACGCGATTGGCTTAGGTTGGTAGATCGGCGACCGGTTGAACGCCGATTATTTTATAAACGTTACGACCGGAATTTCGTTACGGCCGACGGTCTAGTCGTCGTATACATTCTCGAAACGTCCGTACGAAAAAAACCGTCGGCGTTATCGAAAAAAAAAAATAAAACCGGTACTGCCGACGCAAATATCGTCTAGGGCTCGGTCGACGATCCGAAATGATTTCATTTTAATAAAATATTCGTGTACGGAATAATATTATGCGTGTATACGTAGATTTCCTATCGGACGGAATAATTATAATACCGATGTAGCGTATAAAAAAACGATATTGAAGAAAAAAATCGATTCCGACGGATTATGTATTAAAAAAAAAAAAACGAAACGGTCTTCGCGTTAAATTTCAAATATATTCGTTAAAAAACGAGACGTCGATTTTCCGTTTCGATTATAAATACCCGACGACGTCTTTCGGCCGAAACCGCCGGCGAACACGCGCGTTTAATACGATCGTGTCGTTTTTTTTTTTTGTTTATATTTATCTTACGTTGGCCGGTCGTAACGCAACGCGTACGGCTATTACCGGACGTTAATTTTATATCGTCTTTTTCGATCGTCGTCATTCGCGAGTTGAATCGTTCGTATCGTGTACCGAAAAAAACACGCGTTACGCGCCATTCTATTCGTGTTCGTTGGACAACGGCGACGCCAGTCGTTTTATTAAAAATATAAATACGTTTTTTTATTCGCGATAAAATTTTAATTTACTGAAATCGATGTTAAGACCGATTTGGTGCCAAACCATCTCAGCCAATCACAATAAAAGCCTTTCAATCTATTTTTTGCCGTGTAATCACGTCCGCTCCCTGGTACGTTTCCAACCTCATCCATCATAAAGACTTGCACATCGAACCAGTCGAAAATTTGGTTAAAACCCGATACGAAAAATTTCACTCGAAATTTTCTCTCCGCCCAAATCCTTTGATTGCACGTCAGTATACAACCCAAATTCCCGATAGCCCCCCCCCACTCCGCGTTCAAAAGACGTTGGTGTTTTTGAATCGAATCGATGGCTACTGTTTTTATTTCTTAGCCTAAAAACGTTAAAAATTTCATCTATCATTGGATAGCTTTCCTACTCAAAGTCCCTTTCTCGCGTTAACGCGTCTGCTAAATGTATTTTTTTATTATTGTATACAGATCGTAAACGAAATCAATTAAACAAATACATTTTTTAAATAAAATATATTTGTCGACGCGACGCGAGGCCGGCGGATCGAGTACGTACGATTTTCGTTCTCCTCCACACCCGCCCATCGTGGCTCTCGGGTTCTTGGAACGAGAAATCTTACTACGCACTTACGTACACACACCCGGCCCTCTATACTTATATATATATAAACGTATAATGGTACGTTTTTTCTTTCTGACCCTTCGTGTGTGTGTTCGACAATGCCAGATGTAGACAACGTTGACGGCGCGGGCGGACGGCGCGCGGAGGTTGTCTCGTTTTTAACCTCCCGCGGGCCCACAACGCAGCATCCCTCGGTTATTGTTAGCGCTCGTTATTTGTGAAGCTATCCATTGTGCGCGTGTGGAATGCCGAGGTCGCCGCCGTCGAATACGACGAATAATAACACGGTTTATTATACGACGGCCGGGCGTATACCTACGGGTAAAATAAGTGTTTTTTTTTCCTCGTATAGGGTGGGCCGGCGGTTGTCGGATTCCGAGGAAGATAACGCGGCGGGACGGACGACAGTATAATGGATATTTTGGCCGAAATACCGGGACGGTTTTTATTCGGGAACGAAAACAATACGGGAACCGCCGGCCGAGTAGATTTTTCCCCGCGATTATCGCCGTTCGATCACGTACGTGGAAATAGCCAGTCGTGCCGGTGTTTGCCGGCAAATGCGTCGAGACGTCTTTCGTCCGTCTATCCGAGGCGCCGGTTTTCGTCGACGCCAAATACTGTTACCAAACATATAGGCGTATCGAATACAGTGTACGTGGACGGAGAACCGCGAGTACCGTAAACAATACGTCGGTTTACCGCGATTTTTCGATAAAAAAAATACCGAATCACGTACTGGATAGGCGACGTACCGGAGGCGCGCGAATGTATTAAAATCGAATAAAACCCGTCCGGTCGTTGTACGCGTCCTTTTCGTGTACGACTACGATAGTCATTCCGAATAAGAACGACGACGACGACGACAAAACCTTAAGTAAATATCGAATAACAAACAATCGGGTAAACGCGAAAGTAATCGGCTTGACATTAATACCGATTATTGGCGTAAACAACCAACGGACATTATAAAACGCTTATCGTCGACAGTAATTAATTTCGTTTCGTCGTGACCGACAATATATTTCGTATTAAGTTTTCTTCTTTAAATCGTACACGCACGAAGTGTTTATCGGAACAACGTTCCCCTATGTGTATTTGGGTATTATCCGAAACGACTATAAACGCTTATTACGCTAATTTATGCGAAAAATTATTTAATAAAAAATATATATATATATTTTTTTTTTATTAAAAAACGTTTTATGATAGAACATATTAAACTTCGATAGTTATAAGAATCACACACACACACATATACATTTATACATTTAAAATTAAAAGCTAATCCAAACAATTTAATAAATTTATATGAAACAAAAATAATTATATACGAATGTAACGTATACAAAATGAATTTTTTTATTTTAAATTTATTATTTTAATTTTTTAAATTTTATAAATTTATTTATGAAAAATAACGACCAGAAAAGAAAATACGCCTTACGGTGTTCGAAAATGTTCGTAAAAACGATAACAAATCGTTTCGACAATGAATAAAATACGAATACATTAACGAACGAACTACGTGGAATATTTATGTAAAAAGAAAAAACCGATTAATTAGTCAACGACATCCAGCAACGTCGAATCGGTCGTTAGAAAATAGTACGTGTTATTATTTGTCGGGACGCTCGTATTTTAGAAATAAAATAAAAAATAACCCAATGAGAAATGTCGTTACACGGGTTTTAGAAAGTAATCGAAATATTCGTTTCGTTACAGAAAACGATTTTTATCGCGTTAAAAAAGCGAGGTAAAAAAATATACGTACACGTTCCGTATCCGAAGAGGAACTTGTTTATCGTAATACAGTTGAACATAATTGTTCCGATAATAATCTGAATAAACGGATTTGAAAATTGACGACGTTTACTAAAAAACACTAGATAAAGATAAAAACAACAGTTTCCATATATTTATGCGTGTATTTTTTAAATCTTTTTTTTTACGTTATAAATTAATTTTATTATATTTTTTTTATAATATA
>JAIPRN010005634.1:0-10022 GCA_025469175.1 Geopemphigus sp. TES_GeoC_2020 | reverse complement strand
ATGTTCTACACGTGTCACTACTATTCATTAATCCCGTCCATTTCTTGATATCGTTGACTTTTTGCCAATTTTCTATCAATTGAACGTAGATATTGTCGTCTTTTGCTTCATTCGCCTTTTCAATCAGTTTGACGCAACGTCGATGGCCCAACATTTTACATCCTACGAGCATAATAGGTATTAGTCGATGGCCAATATTTTTAGCGTTACAATTATTTACCGGTGCACTTGAAGATTATTTGGAAAACTCCGCGCGTGTGACACAAGTCACACCGCTTCAAACAGCCTCTCCAAATTTTCAGTTGTGTTATTACGCCGTCGCATCCCTCTAACGGGCAACGTCTCATGTTCCCAATTGACACCATAGTTTTCAATTCGTATTCACAAATTCGTCAAAAGATTTGGTTTGAGAATTTAACGATCGACAACGGTTGGTAGTCACAGGGCGTGAGTTCGTAACATTCGCCCATAGTTACGCTCATATACATTGTTTTTAGCCACTATCGATAATTTATGTTTAAACACCCGTTTGTAACAGGTGATTAATTTTTTTTATTTTGTTTAATCGGCGGTATACATCGTTCCAAATATTTTCGAAAGATATGCACACAAAAAGCCGTCGATATTACCCTAAATGGTATATATTTCGAAGAAATGTATCTACTTAAATAATTTTACGATACGAATTTCCCGCGACGTTTAACGAAACGTTTGTATTCGTCCGTGATTGATCCGCGAGGACTTTTTTCTGTACGAATTTAAAAAATCCGAATACCTGATATTCGATGGCCGTAAACGTACGGCGGGGAGAAGGGCGAGTGTGTGTGTGTATGTGCACGTGAGATAAATTTTCACATTGATTTCGTTCCAAAATTACGTTATATAGAATATGTATAATGGGGATCAATTGCCGAATGGAAACGTAGTCGGTTTCTGTATTGGTTTCCTATTATTTTATACTATATATATAAAACATATATTTTTTATGGGGTAACAAACGGCGATAATTAATTTACTTAAAAAGTGTACAAAATAAATCGTTCGTTCATATATGGAATATATAGACGTGCTACTCATTGCGGACGCTCTACGTGTTTAACCGTTTTTGAAGCGTTAAATAATAGAACGTTAATAAATGGCGGGAAATTTTCGGTAATTTTTTTCGCGCGATTTCTTCAACATTTTAACGTCGCGTGAAAAATAGTTGATCGAAATATTAGACCAATGAAAACGAAACCGGGCTTACGTTTGTCGGTTACATAATTGTTATCGGATTTTCCGCATAAAATGTTTGGAACGGAACAGTTTCCTGCGGAATCATTTTCGTCACTGATTGCGCCGCACAATTTGACGAAGACAAGCGACCGACATCCCGTGTACCCCAAATGTAATTTAATTGTGACCTACGCGTACGAGATAACGACGGTGTACGTTTGTTTGCACGTCGACCATTTATTATGCGCGTATCGTACCCTCGGCATAGGTAATGGACGGTGGCCGAAATTATGAAGCCGATTATTATTTAAACGGAATGATAATTAGTACGCGGTAGGCGAGTGTATAACGTTCGTCGTTCAATTAGGCGAGTTCTGCGTGGGGCGGGTGGGTGTTTTACCGAAGGTATTAACGTTATTATTCTAATCAATCGGACGCGGTATTTTCGCGGGCTTACCGAGTTACACTGTTTTACTCCAAGTTTAGACCAAATTTGTTATCGCTCGGATATACGATATTCGGGGATTTTCGAAAATATTTTGTCTCTGTACACCATTTTTACCCGATCCGCGAACAGTACGAAAGCGGTTTGTTGTAATTCGTCGGTGTTTACGTACGCCGAAATAACGCGTCGTTTTTTATTTTTTTACAAATCCTCGTCACGGGTTTACAGTTTTAGATCCAATCGCTTTGACCCGTAGACCGTGACCTCCGTTACGAGGACGAAAAAACGGGACATTTTATTTTCGCCAATAGTACCGGGGATTGCTAATTTAGAATTGTAAAACGCGCAAAAACGAAAACGCGTTACTTCGAATTTTCTACCGTTTTACTTTTATGGTCGGATATTCGACAAACTGTATGTAGTCCATTTATTTGACTTCGACGCGACGTGTATTTGTGTGACGACGAATCCGAGAATTTCGTTCTGTTTGGGACGAAACTGACAAAATTCGCAATAAAAATAATTTTCGAATCGATTTTTTGAAATTGCGTTTAAAAAGCGCGTCAATGGAAACGCAGTTTTTTCGTTCGTTTACGATGTTATTATTTTCGAAATTATTCCCTATACTTTATTTGTGCTAGCTTTAATCATCGCTAAGTAAACGTCGGTCGTTTAAAATAGGACGCACGGTTGTAATTTTGGTTTAGACGAATTCGGGAAGTATTGCAAGTGATCGGTCTCATATACTTAGACATATCATATACAACTAATTCAAATTACACTAGTTTTGCGAAAAGCGTACTTTCGCGTTACTGCGTATATTATTTGTATATACACAATTCAAAAATAAATTTTCAGGTATGAATGTGCGTATTTTGGTCGATAAAGTTGCTTGTTCGAAATTCCTCGTCAACGTTTATATTGAATTACGTTTTAAACGTGATCTTTCGACATTATATATATATATCGACGTGATCTGAAAATTTCCATTTACTTGATGAGACATTTATTGTAGGCCAGTCGTACTCTCGCGATTAGATTCCTCCAAAAATTCAGTGTACGACTTGCGTTTACGTACATTGCGAATCGTGTAAACGTTTTTATTCCGTACCCCCTCCGGTCGGAAATGCGGAATAATATACGCCGTAGGTTTCTACGTAACACGACGACGTAGTGTAGGGCGCTCGTCAAATAAATCACAATCATTTTTTTTGACGGATCTATTAAAAAATAAATATATAAACGCGGGGGTCAACAATAACGTTAGTGACGACTAATTTCTAGCCCATTAAATGAATTTAATCTTTAATGTCGGTCCTACCCATCCATTGGCCCGTACGTTTTTATATATCTGTGTACGCGCCGTACTCGGTGCACGTTTTATTCGTATACGCGTTCGCATACAAAGATCCAACGACGAAAGCTCAACGATTCAGTTTGGTGGTTTTCTAGTCGCGTTATTGTAGACGAATACGATTTACCTAGCCTACATACACGTATGTATATATTTAGCCGGTCGTCAGCGCAATCTGCAGGTGACGCGTTGGGCCGACTCGTAGACGTATTTTAGACGTTTGATCAATCATCGTTTGTTGTGTGTACGCAGTTCGCGCCGTACAGTTCGATAGGTTTTTTTTGTTTTAAAAATTTTACTAGCATTATCTCACCGACTGCGGGAGCTTTTTCACCAATCGTTTACCCCAGTCGTTTACACGGGTCTACGAATAATATAAAATATTGTGTATTTATTCGTACGAGAACAACGCGTAATGTTCAATTTAAAAGAAAAAACCGCGTAAGGTGAAATTAAACGTACAAAAAGCGTGCCCCGAAAATTGAATATATTCCGAAATACGCGATAGGGTTTTCGTGAATTCCGTACCTTTTTCTAAAGGTATGCTTCTGCATATGCTTGTCGGAATTGGGTATCTTTTTGACTACCATAGAAAAAAATCGCGTATTTTTTTATCAACGCGCGCGTTCGTTGTTTTAATTTTATTATTATTATAAGTCGTGTATATATATCTATACATACACACGTGTACGTTTGCCAAAGCTGTAGAGATAAATCGTTGCTTGCATTCGAAATCATAGCTCGAGGGAAATTTTAACGGGGTTTTTATCGTTATTTTCAAATTTTAAGTGTTTGTAAAAACAAAAATTGCGAGTTGTAGTCGTATTTTTCGATTTTTCAAATCTACCTATTAATATTACGCTATATTATATAGGGAAGAATCTTATATTAATATTTATGTATACGTAATAGTTATTGATATCAAAATATAATACGTTGTGTAGGCCGTATTTCAATTTTATGTGTATATAATTATACGTATATACGTATATTTGGTCGTAATGTTGATATAAATAAATTTTACGCGGTCATAAAAACACGAAACAAAAACTTCTCGCGAACATTTCATTACCCAACTTTTGAAAAACTGCCCTCCTTACATATTATAGTTACTTTGGGTCTGTCTTGGTTTTTGTAACTAATACAAGTGGTGTATGATATATATATATATATATAGTAAATCATACCGTATAAATGTTGCGTCGTTTACAGATATTTTTTTAAGTATAGAATATACGTACTTATTTAGACGAAAATCTGTTTGATTTATAAAACGTTGTATAATTTATCCGCGCTGTAGGGTCCTTTTATCGACTTCTATATTTCCGTGAACGTTGTAGTCACACTTTTTAAGTATATTATCGTTCGTATTAACCGATTTTTCTAAATGATATTTTCGAACGAACGTCGCGCGTGTTTAAGAGCGTGTACGGTGCAGAGATGGTGCAAGACGGTACGATCAAAAAATACGTTTTCTATAGATTCGAACATTTTTGAAATTACGCCAATTTCGTTGCGTTTTTCTATCGCGCGAATTGTTTAGATGTCCAAAACGGTCTGCGAAAAAGTATTCGATTTTTGCGAATATTTCGCGAAATATGTTGCCGACTTGGATTTATACGCCTTCGCGTGGGTTTCGTTTTTATTGTTCGTATGTTGTATGCTAGGTAAGCGCTGCATGTGTTTCGTGCTGTTCTGAAATAAAACGCGATAATTTTGAAAGCATATTTTTCCATTCTCTAGCGTGCTATTATAGTTTCGAACGCTTGTTTTACGATCCTAAGTTTATATTTCGATTATTAATACATATTTTGCGCGTAATTTCGTTTATCGTCATGTCAGTTTGGTAAATATTTTTCGATAAATTTCGAATAATCTCGCGAATAGTATATATATATATATATATATCACCGAGTTTAATTGATCACCAGCCTGCGGGTAACGTTACGGCAGGACCTATTTTAGTAATGATTGTACATCGATTCGGCTTTCGGTTCTTAATTTATAACCGTTAAATTGTCATACAGAAGTGCGAACGAAACGCCATAATTGTCTACGAAAATAATTTCGCGAAAAACGTCGGGGTTTTGTTCTCAGTTGCGTATTTCGTCGTAGTCTAGTAGTTCGTATAATTCGACTTTAAAATATAATAACCTCGTTTTTTTTCCGTATACATTTTTCACACCGACGGTAGTGTACATATATATATACGAAATCGATCGGCTCGTAAATTATAAAAACGCTTAATACGAAAACTTTTTGGACGGCCCAAAGACTACTGCAGCTGTTAATAAACTGTACACACACGCGCGTGTATAAATATATATATATGTTTATAATTAAATTGTTTTACGGAACATACGTAAAAATGTCAATTCGAGTCTCAAATTGTATCGACCGATTCGCCATTATACACTGTCGTGTATGTTACAACGAAAAACTCACCAACAGCATTATGTTTTCAGATACATACGTATATTATATACTCCTACATATGGTATTGTTTACATCGGTTATCGACATTTATCTGCCAACTGTTACTATTGCCGAAAGCGTTTAGTCGCGTCACGAAATTTGTCAATTAAATTTTAGTACTCGCTTTTTACCGCGTATACGAATCTATGCGTCGTATTGTATGCCGTACAACGCGTTTTATTAAGAGTTTCGTTTTCTAGTTATATAAATGGATATATATTATATGTACTTACTAAAAAATATTTCTAGGGTCGTATATTGTTCGCAATGGCGAAACTCGTATTTATTTTTTTTTCGTTAAAAAAAGATTTATCGCCGAAATCGAGTATAGGCGTTTACACCAAAGGGACGGAAACGAAGGGTTGTTGCGCGCAGTGAAATATTAAAAACGGCTCGAGAAAAACGTCGGAAGAGAAATAGCGGTGGCGATGGTACGAAGAGTTTTTGATCCACGCGCATTATAGACGTCGAAAACCGAGAATGTCCTTAACGACTGTTAGTTGTAAGGTCGGGAAAATATAATCAATTTTTCACTCTCGTCCATCTTTGTCGGGATAGACGTTCGGAGTAGACGTTCGAATATAATAATAAGACAATACGTTTCCATACGGCGGCGACTCGTCATCGAAAAGTAATAATTTATGATAAGGGTATAATTATAATTACAGTTATAGATAGCACTCGACGTTGTCAGATCTGCCGCCGATTGAGAGGGAACGAACGAATTTCCGGGTCCTTTCGAAAAATTGTTTACGAACTCCCAAAAAGAATACGAGCAAATCGTCGTCGAATGGGCGTGTCGACAATTTCGTCGTTTCTTTTGCGGGTCTTCCCTACGTCGGGAATACGATTGCGGGGAGAGAGGGAGGAATCGAGAGGAGTCTAAAAATACGAAATTTAAGCGACCGGCGTGCTTGGTTTTGATTAAAAACGTTTCGTTGTTCCCACGTACACGGAAACGGTTCGTCGACGCGGATTAAGCGAAATGTATTTTTCGAATATTCTCCGGCGAATAGTTAATCGCATTTTACTTCGTTTTAAATCCAATGGTGGGCGCCTCGAATTTCGTTTTACGTTCCGAGTTCCCGCATACTGGGCGCCTACTCTCGTACTAGTCCGTAATAACATCATCGGTGGACGTCAAACATACTACACCGGGTCGTCACTATCCGTAATTTACCGTATAAATAGCGGGAATTTTTTCAATTTTCAAAACTGTTTATACACGATTTACTAACGAATAAAGAATACTTTTTTAATAGCGTTTTACTCGTAGTGAAAAAACCCGTCGCTTCGGATATATATTCATAGTTTCTAGAAAAATGATATACACGTATGATTTTTTGATTTCGATATTGTGTCGTGCGCGTAAGCGTATCGAATATTTCGTGATAAACTGGTATATGTGTATGTATTAGATAGGCCTCCTCTTGAATGGATTTCTCGCCGAAATTCTTATACGCGCCGCGCGTAACCGTGGCAACCGGCCGAGGGTAAATCCCCTCCACGTAATAATCAACCGCGGCTAAATGAAACTGTCGATTTAGGCCCATTTCGCCGACGCGCGACGACGGGTTTGTTGTTGTCCGGGAACAGATTTTACCAGACGTGCGCGAACAAAACCGCGTTTCGCGCACCGTACGCGTTCGTGTATATTTTTGGCCGCATTGCGCTTTTGAAACCCGTTGTGCAACCGAGTAGCGGCGGCGGACGATCGACGATTATGAAAATGTTTTTAGCCGGACACTCTTCGAACGTCGTTTTATGTCGATCCTCTCCCGTAGTATGCACACGAAACTACACTGCGTACACACTCGACCGACGAAATTGTTTGTGTAAGGGTACCTGCCTGGGCAGGTTTCGCGTTCGTCACGGTTATGACGCGAAATTACCATAATATATAACGCGACGCAGGTTACCTACCGTACTTACGGGCGGTTTTTTTCGTCATATATAAACATAATAAGACCCCTGCGCTAAGGGATTGACATAGCGTTTTCGTGGTCATCGGGGAGCCAATTATAGAGTTTTTTTTTTTTTTTTTTGGCGAGTTTTAACCTATTCGTTTTATGTTTATTATTTGTTCAGGGATGTCTTCTCTTTGTTCGGCCCGAATATCAGGCTGTTTACAAATTAAGGTTTTCGAATTTTTCGTAATTTTCTACGATTATTTTCGTGGCGTATTTACGAATTTTATTTGTACATGATTGTAACGAGCGTACTATATATATATATATGTATGGAATGTATAGTTACGTTTTTGAGTAGCGACGAATTTGAGAAATTTATCGACGGTCCATTAAAAAACGTACGTGTTACTCACGAAACGAACGAACACGATGGCGAATCGTATACTTTATTACGTCCACCGTAATAGCGACGTAATCGATTTTGCAATGTTTATCTTTAATCGGTTCGAGGTACACGTCTAAATATTATTTATCGTGTTACACTTTATGTACGTTACTCCGCCTAATCCCTGTGGTACAAGACGAGTTTTTGATCGAGAAACTACGCCGTGGAAAATATTTCTATTATTTCCGTATCGTATTTTACAATTTTCGCCTTATTTAAAACGAAATATAAAGACGATCGTTATCTGTACGCGCGTGTATAAAGTGGCGACAAATCGTTGTTCAGAATTGGATGTTAATTATTACCGTATCCGTCTCCGACGTCGTGTAACGAGCACGCTCGCGTGTACGTGCCAACGGACGCGAAAGCATTTCGGAAAAATTGAATCGGCGTTTTTTAGCCGTCGTGTTCGTCCAAAATGTATTAAATCCGCGAGCGGTATTTTCGGTAATAAACCGGTTCGAAATTTACGAACGTTCGGAGCGCGACCGAGAATGATCGACGCCGCCGCGACATTGTCGATAATTATCAGTATATATTATTTTTGGGAAAAAAATCGACCGATATAAAATGAAATACCGACCGACGCGGAAGTATAGTACGTGTACGAGTCGTGTTACGCGTGCGCTAAAACTGCCGAAAATCCGTAAACGTACGAAGACCCGTGTTTGTATTCGCGCTTATTGGCCGCGTGTTCGGTGCAAATTTCGTTGTTTCTTCATCCAATACAGAATATTCAATATTTGAAGCTAATTACGGCCGATGTTATTACGCATAAACCGTCTTTCGGGTTTATAATTACGATTAGTTCTACTAATCCATTTCCGAGTTCTCGTTTTAAATGTTTCGGTCGGACAGCCCCCCTCCCCACATATAAAAGTAATGTCGACATATGTCGAATGTCACGATAACGCGTGTACGTATGCTCGATATAAACGTATTAATAATTTAAAAATCGGATCGTATTATTTATTTCTCTCTCTTCGTAATCCAATATCACGGTCTCCAATCGGGCATATAAATGTATAAAAGATATTAGGCTTAATAATAAATACACACACACACACATATACACACACACACACATTTATACATATATATTATCTAACGGAAACTAATTTTCAACGAAATACTTAATGTTTTTTTTTTTTTTATAGATTATAGATTAGTTTTCGTGTTACGTAAAGCAAAAAGTTCAAGCGCTTCGCGTCTTCAAAAATATATAGCGTGTAGCGTTTAATTCGAAACTTGGCACCGATTGGTTTCGGGTCTCTCATGTCGTAAAGCGTTGACTTTTCTCCTATATAACCGTTTTCCCTTTTATTTTTACTTCACCCGTTTTCCGCTCGTATGTACCTACTTATACACGTATATATATATATATATACACACACAGAGCACAGGCCACGTCCTCGGGGATTGCGTCATCCAGTTAGCGCGATGTGTTCTCGATAAAGTTCAATTTGCCAGCGAGTTGTAAAATCGACCACGCGAAATGTATATATATATATATATATATTTGAAGTTTATTCGAGTAGATATTTATACAAGCGTGACGATCGTGTCGTCGTTCTTCTGTAGAAGAATTGTATAATCGTTCGAATATCGTTTCGAATATTGTCGCGTCATATTCCGAGTTTATTTTCGTAAACTAATTAATTAATAGCGTATTATTCGTCCGCCGACTCCCGACCACGGGGATATAATTTTATACAATTTCGGAGGCTGGGTCGTTTTTCCTTAGTTTTTGATCAACGCGATTCGACGACGGTTTTTGGCTTTACTCTCCGGTCATTATTTGGTATGTCCACGGGTATAGAAACGCGCTTGCCTCCTGTATACGCGATTTATCGCGAAAAAGGTCTTTTTACGAACTTATATACGTAGTTAAATACGGATTTAGCGTAGGGTGGTCGGTCGATAACTTTTAGGAATCTTCTCGAAATTCGACCAAACACGGTGGTAGTAGTAGTAGTTGGGGTATTACGAAAACAAACAAAGTGGAAGTATTCGAAATACTTTCGAAAAATATTTGTACGAATATGTGTTTGACTTATCGTTTTTTCCCGCCAAAGTATAAAAGCGCGCCCGCGGCCGCAATTTCATATTCGAACGGAATTTGAAAGTATTCCCGCGACAGGACTACCTATCATAATATATATATATATATATATCTAT
>JAIPRN010005632.1:0-10026 GCA_025469175.1 Geopemphigus sp. TES_GeoC_2020 | reverse complement strand
CCTTTTTTTTTTTTTTTTACGCGCGCGCGTCACCGACCGCGGAATTCCGAAATTCCGATCGACGCGTCGGCAGATTGAACACTAGAATTTTCGCGGGAATCGTTTCGTGGCCGAGACATCGTCCGGACGCGTCGTCGTTTCAGTTTATTCGAACCCGCGCGGTTTGATCGACGCGAACGTCGATTATCCGATCGGTCCGTGCGTGCCCACGCGGAGAAGAGAACGGCGGAAATAGAATTTCGATCGAGAGACGACCGGTCGGCCGAACAATTTTCGCTAATACGGAAATCGCGTTTTATTCGATTTACGCGCGCCCGTAATTGTTACGTTCGCGGTTTTAAAACGAAGCGCGTTTTAAGCCGTAAAACACGGCCCGGCGTGAAATCGAAATCCGACGCGTGTATAATCGGATAACGATCGGGAACAACCCGGACCCGGGGGACCGGCCGAAAGTGAAACGAAAAGAAGGATTGGGCAAAGGAAAAAACAGAACCGCGAAAAACGGCCGTCGGATACCGGCGTTACCGCGTCGGTTACGTTCGGTAATAATGTTGTACACGGACCGTGCAAACGGTACGATAATAAACGCGTTATTCACGGTCGATTTGTCGCACGGGACGGTGCGTACGCGCGTGTAATAACGATAATAATAATAATAATAACAACCCGACCGAACGCCGAAAGTCTTTTGATGTCCGGGCCGTGTGATGCGGGGACGGGGAAGGGAGGCGTTTTTTTTTTCGTTTTTCGTAATGGCCGGGTGGTGGTAGGGAGAGAAACGTTATCGATAAAATCGTTTTCGGCGATTCCCAACGTACGCGTAAACCGTGTTCGTTTAGGCGATTGAGCGCGCGTAGTTTCGGTCCGTTCAGCGGCGAATCCGCGTTGTTCGCCGTTGTCGGGGCGTGGTAAGACGGTACCGGTCGCGCCCGACTTGGGCCACGCGGGCTTTTAGTGAGACCCAGAGCGGGCTCGCGGGGCAGCGCGCCCGGGACAATAATCGAGCCGGACGCGGCCGAAACGGTACATAAAATCGCCTAGGGTCCGCGACGGAACAATACGTACCCAGCGAACGTTCTGATAACGAAACGAGAACGCGGGTGGGTGAATATTATTACGGTCGTATCGAAGCGACCGCGAGCGTATTATAATTATCGTTGCTTGGCGCGCTTTTCGACAATTTCCAAATCGACGAGTTATCTAGAGTAGCGGCGATAGAAGCCGACCGCTGGCCACGTAAAAACGGCGCGAAACCGAACGGGTTCGGGACGCGAGTACGCGCGAAGGCCCCGCGACGGCGGCGGCGGCGGCGGTGTTCCCGTCGATGACCTCTACCACCGTTGACCCGGACGACGACCACGACGACGCCTCCACCACTGCAGGCAGTGGCGACGGTGGCCGCGGCGTGACACACGATCGTCACCGCGGGCCAAATCCGTAGAGGCCAAAGGGCAGACACGACCGTAACAAGTCCGGTAGCGACGCGAAAAATAAAATAATCTCCGGCGCGCGTGCGTGTTCGTTCCCTCTCTTCTCGCCCGGCCGCCAGTCGTCCGGGCCCGAACTGACGTCACCCCGTACACCGCAATTACAATAACGACGGCATGTTCGCTGGCGCGTTCGAACGGGCCGCCGTTTGAAAATACGAGAGATAACTAATAATTAGTGCCGGGAATTCGAAAAACCCCCCCGCGCGCCGGCCATACGACCCGCGGTAAAACGCTTACGAAAAACAAACGACCGTACGCCGGGTGGAAGATAAGCCCTATCGTTTTTGAAAACTGGTTGTTTGTTTACAAACACGGACCAAGTAAAAAGATATGGGCAACCCGAAAGACGGTTTATAATGGTTAAATAACGTGGTACTCGGATAATGGACGAAATGGAGAGTCTTCGGGCAACGGGCTGTATTTGGACATTTATAATCTGTTTGGGATTTATGCCGGTTTGAATGAGGGCCGCCGGCCAGACGGCAACGCTAGCTTTGTAATATTAGCGACCCGGGCCGATGTCGACCATCTAAAAAGTCGGGAATGGGGAGCCCTAACGGAGCGCCGGAACGTCGTCGATTATGTTCGCCGATTTGGTACGATCCGGCGGAAATTTTCGCGCCTACTTTGGCCGCGACGTGGGATGGTTGTGGAACAGGCGCCGCAAGATAGTGGAACACAACTAAACCGCTTCACCCGGCGGGGAGGGGTGACCGGGTGCCAAACAACGTAGGGCTTCCATAATAGGGTGGGTACGGACTACTCCGAGTACTTTCGGCGCTGGCGGTCCATTCTGACGACCCGTGACCTCGTGCCACCTTGAATAGTGCCAAGCGCTGATAAGAAGGCGCGTCGGGGTAATCGCCCCTCGAAGCGTTGAGGTAAACACGTGTACGCGGGTAGAGTTATATTTCGGAAACAACAACAACAACGCAATTTCGAACGAAATTTGGTGACGCGAATTTTGCCGTTTTCGTGTCTTTTACTTGTGACGCACGCCGAACTACGGCGAAAGTAGCTCGTTTCCGATTTTCGAACACCGTTCGGCCGTCGTCTTGGGACCGAGACGAGTTAGGTTAGTGAACGTGCGGACGAGACGGGACATGTTTGGCGGCACACCGGGACCGCGCGTCCGGGGGACAGCTGACGGCGGGGCGCGGACGATGACGAGACGGTTTTTTTTTTCGCCCGTTTTCTGCCGCATTGTGCGATTTGGACGGAACGTCTTTCCGATGATCGATCGTTTTCGTAACGGTTCTTTTACGCCACCGTACGCGCACAATACGCGCGGAACACGCCGGGTCGGGGTCGCCGTGTCCGCGGGCCGAACGGCGAACAACGACGATCGTTTTGGTCCGCGAAATCGCTTTACAATCGCGACGACTCGTGAAATTACTACCCGCTTTGTGGTTAACACGCGCGCGCGCGTACGTTTCGGCCAATTTTCCGCGCGCAACACACTCGGGCGGACCGACAACACACGGCCGGCGCCTGAACGGTTACACGGCCCCATGGAGTGGACGTACGTATCCATCCCGTCGGTGGAGATTAGTATAACGGGGCCCGAAAGTAACGAGTTCGGTATTGAACGAAAATCCGGAGAAACGCGCGCGCCCATTTCACGATCGATATTTCGTCATTACGATCGGACTGTGGTAATTCGGAGCGTTTTTTTTTTCGTTTCTCAACTCTTGCCCGGTCTACCTATTGACGACCGTTGCTCGCCCTTTACACAGTCCCCTAACGGCCCGTTGCTTTATTTCGTCGCGTCTTCCGACGTTCGGTTTTTCGTTTTTTATGTTTTTTTGAAACTTAATCCGCGCGACCGGACGTGATAACGTCGGTAACGACCGTATAGGGGAACGACGGCAATTAACGAAATAACCGGCGAACGTAAATTATCGCGACGAAAAAGATACCGGACGGGCAAGAATCGATAATAGGTAAAAGGAAAGATTGCGGCGAGAATTCGGACGGGGAAACGAAAGGGCGGCCGAAAAAGGTCGGCGTCGCTGAGATAACGGAGAGCTAGGACAATGGTAAAGAAAACGCGAAGAACCGCTCTTCGGGTGGGCACAATAGGGAGAATCGTTTGAAGAAAGTTAGTAGTACGATCGTAACCTAACCGATCTTTTCGCGTACAAGCGCGCCACTTACGATCGTTGTGATCATTCGTCTGTAATCGAATCTACCGTTCGGTCGGATCGAAACCCATTTTACGTATCGAGCTGCGGCGCAACGACACCGATTGTCTCCGGGAGATGAGTAGTAGAGTACGGCGGGACTAGCCGAATACGACGGACGTACGTGAATTCGTTTTCCTTAAATTCCGGCCGTCGGCAATGCCGAACACCGGCCGATCACCGCGGACGGACGACAACCGCGGCAACGTCGGGACGTCCCTTGTGATTTTCGCCGCGCCGCGTTCGTCGTAAACGAATTTCGCGTCCACGGTACCGACGCGTATCGCGCGAATATAACGCGTCTCTTTGATTTGTCCATTCGATAAAGACGTACTCCGTAGAACGTAAAAACAGAGAAAACGTTAGACGAAAGACGACCGGAACAGCGTTCGGCGCGATTACCGGGACGTAGCGTGGGCGAGAGCAACCAGCCGAATGTCCCCGGAACGGGACGGCGTCGCCGGTCACCGGACCGTCCCGAGTATTTATCGAAACGATCGTTGGGAGCGGGCCGTGGTGACGGATCCGTCGTCGTATTATTACGTACTCGTGTATGTCGCGGTGGTCTTGGCGCGGTCGTGACGCAATCCCGCGTTTACTATTATACGACGCCGCGCGGGTACGAGAGAGAGAAAGGCGACGACGATTCGGGCCCCGTGGGCGGAAGATGTGTGTTGCGCGCGCGGATTTTATTTTAATATTATAACTCGGAGTTTGTCGTCGCCAGAGACGGCGATATTGTTACTTACGCAACGCGGTCACGCTCGTCCGCCGCCGCCGCCGACCGATTTGCATTGAATCGCGCGAAAATGACCTGACGCAGTCATAACGTCTTTCATCGTCGTGCCGTCGCGCGGACGTGCGTATATAAATACTTTTAAAAAAAGCGAATCGAACGATCGCCCACGCGCGTACTTAGGTACGTCTACACGCGTTTATTACACACACACACAAACGCGAGAGAGACGTTTTCTTTTTTAATTCTTCTCCGCTTATAATTATTTTTCTCTCGTATTAGCATACCCGATCGAATCGATCGTCATCGCTCGTGTACCCGTCCACGTCCGTGCATCGTAGACAATATATATATATATATATGTATATAAGCGCGTGCGTATCGTGACCACGACGAAACGTTTCTGAAATACCGACGACGTAACCGTTTTCGAACCGACGCCCGCCCACGGATTGACGGATAGTGTGGTTGTGTGTGTGTGTGTGTGTGTAAGGGGGACCTGGGCGATCGGTGTTTTTTCGGACGATTTCCGTTCGTGTCGGTTAGTTCGAAATGGCTACCCGGGTACACGCAATCCGTCGGGTTTTCGGCCGAACGTCTTTAAACGTGAGCTTCCACCCGTTCGCCGCCGGAGAATTATCGAAACAACCTCGAACGGGCCGTTTCGCGCCGCCTATCCCGCGCACGAAATTAAACCGATCCGCCGCACGCCCCCCGCCACCCGACAAACGCCGTTTATCGTATTTATTATTATTATTGCCGTTACGTTTCCCTCCCCTTCACCCCGACGATCTATAACCCTTCGTGTTTTCGTCATTGTGTCCCGTCGTGTGTATGTACGCCCGTTTCGTCGACCGTACCTGCCAACGACATCCGTGCGTCCCGCCGCACACGCACCCCCGCGCCACACAATACGCGCTATCGCACACACGCGCGCGCGCGCCCAGTCCCGAAGATCGTATCGGCGCGTTTTTTTTCGTCGTTGTTGTTGTCGTCGTTGTTGACCAGATGCTCTCCCACTCGAAACTCCGTGCGTAGTATATGTATATATATATACGCGCGCGATGTTTTATTTCGTCGTCGTCGTTGTTGTCGTCGTTGTGTATAAACCGAGTTCGGTTTCCACTTACCCGCGCCCCACCACCCACCAACCGAACCTAACCACCGGATAGGGTCAATCGGCCGGCCGGTGTATATATTATTATAATAAACGCGCGGCGAAACGAACGAACGCCGGAGAGGTGGCCGTTCGGCGACGCGCGCCCGACCGGAAAATCGATAATAATACGGTTTATATATATATATATATTGTGCGGACCGACACAGGGTCGCGGTCAGTGCGTAACGCGATAGGGGCACACGAAACGATTACCCGACCGTTTCGAACTGCTCGGAGAGTGTATAATCGGCCGATTGTGCGCGATTTTCGGGATTTCTCGACGAGAGCGCGGGGACGACGGGCGTCGTGGTTTTCGAACGCTCTTCAGACTGTTCGTTGACGATCCGGCGACGGACGCGACCGACCGTAAGGAACGTTGTTTGTACAAACGCGTACGTCCGTTCTTGTGGACAAACCGAACGACCGTCGGTAACGTTACCGTCGCCGCCGCCGCGGATTACGTTGGAACGTTACGCGTCCAGACGCTTCGTTTTTTCGTACGATTTCGTCAATTTCGCGAATAACCGACGACCCACGTTTCGGCGCTCAATACCCGTGCGAACGTCGTGTTGACCGACACTCGAATGCATTGGCCGGTGTTGACGTCGTCTTAACGTAAATGAATCGTCCGTTTCGTTTTCGGAAACATCGTCTCGGGGAGGGTTGCTGGACGGGAGGCCGATCGTGGCGAACGGAAAACCCGAAGGGATCGACCGAACGGGTCCGTGACGGTACGTTGCGGCAGGAGGCGAAGGCGCGACGTTTTCCGCGTAGAAAATCGTTACGTGCGCGTTATACTACTACGACGCGGTGGGCGGTGTGTCGAACGGTTTTTCGGTTACGCGGACACGGCGAAACGAGAACCCGGAGGTCGTTGTTACATTGTTTCCGCCGCGCGATAATAACCGTTCGACTACGAAACGAGCCGGGCGCGAAAACATTCTTCTTTCCAAACCTGTCCGCGCTAAACGCGACGCTAATCTCGTCGGTTCATCGGTCGACCTCGTGTACCTTGTCGCGGCGTTTCAAGTCCGCGTAACCGTCGCTCCGTCGATATTTGGTCGCGCAACTTGCCCACTCCCCCTCAACTCTCACCACGATTCACGCACCGCCGACCACACCACGTTCGTATCGCCGCGGTCGGATTTCCGGGACACCCCCGCCGCCCGCGTCCTTAACCACCGTTCGGCGACCGATTTACGCGTACGTAGTCGGCCGGGGTCGTCCGTACGTTCGTTCGCCGATTCCGCGACGCGCCCGACGGTTTCGGAGACCGGGCGAGTACGCGTTCGTTCGGTCGGTGCGAACGATCGACGTTACACCCGAATGACGAATTCGGCGTCGAGAACGAGAAAACCATTACGTAATCACTCGAACGGTTCGCGGCACTTGCGTACGTCGAACACGGCGTCGGTCGGCGTGTTTCGAATTTTCGTTCACGCCAACATTTCGCCGTCGTTTCACGCTCGTAACGTCGTCGCAAGCCCGACCGGTTTGACGGCGAACAATTTTCGTCCGCCACGGACGACACCGTTAGGTCCGGGCGCCGACGATCTAATTGCGCGCGTTCAACGGCCACGGTGGTAACGGTGCGCCCGTCTCTTACCGTGACCGACCGTGTTTCGACTCGGGCCGACGTCCGTACGCACCGAACCGCGGCGCACGGATGGTATAGACCAAACGACCGGGTTGTTCACGATCGGCGGTGCCGAAACGATTCCGCAAACTTTCGGTGTTTGGACCGACCGGTGGCGACGAACGTATAGTGACGGCGGTGCGTCTATAGCCCCGTGACGCTTAGATATTTCGCGCTGTTCGGCTGGTTGGTCGAATGACGACGGACGAACGACGAACGGCATATATAAAATCGGTACGAGAACGTTACGGGCCCGTCGAAATAACGCGTCGACGGTAACGGCCGTGATCGAGACATTTTTTGACGCGATTATTTTCCGTGAAAAGTAAAAACGCGTTTTTGCTCTTTACGTAAGTCGCCCGTTTCGCGTTTACCCACATACGCTCGCCATTCGCGTTTTTCATACTCCCGTTGGCCAACGTTCGTTTTACGCGCGCCCCGCGTACGATACAATAAAAACACCGGACGATGTTGTCGCCGAGGATCGAATGTTAAACGTTTATGGATTCGGAACTCGCCGAACGTAGAAAACGGCGCGCGAAAACCCGACGTTTTCAACTCGCTAATAAACCCGGCCGTAGACGTGTATTACGCCGAAACCGACGCAACGAACGCTACGAACAGCTATATAAATACGTCGAAACCGAGTTTTCCGAGTCACGAACCGTACACGTTCTCGGTAACACATACGCTTTAAGAACGTGCGCGTACCCTTGTACACCGATCGTCGTGGGCTTTCGAACGCGTCGTTTTCGAATATTGTCCGAGTGTTTCGTTAGGTCGTTCCCGAGGTCGTAGCGCTCATTTGGCCGATTGCGTCCTTAAGTTAGACGAAATACGACCACCGTTTTCGCGTTTCCGACGCGGTTTCATTTTATTTTTTTTGTTTTTATCGAAAAATTGGCCGCGGACGTGTCGGAAACGTTCCCCACAGGTACGATCGTCGAACAGAACGATTGCGTACGGTAAATACGCGTGGTCGCGCGTTCCGCGACCGGGTAACGAAATGCGCCGCACGTACGCGCATTGTGCAAATTTGTATAGAGGCCGTCCGGCGCGAGCGTTTAATAAGGCGGCGGTGCACGACGTTATCCCCCCCGGTGGTCCGACGGCAGACCGCCGCCGCCGTTGCGTTTCGTCTCGGGGCTTATTTCCTTTTCGCCCGATTAGTTTTATTGGATTTACCGCCGCGTGACCCGATCCGGTGCCCCGGGAATTTCGCGACCGCACAAAAGGAAACCGCCGCGGCGGACGTTGTTTGTACAGTTGCGGGCGCGGTCGTATCGTCGCACGAGAGAAAGAAAAAAAAAAAAAACTACGTACGCGCCGTAACGGCCGCGAAATAGCCGTCGGCCCGTGAAAACCGTAAAAAAACTCCCCCGACCGAACCTCCGGCTCGGGAGTAAAACACGTGGCCGAACACTCGGCGTAGACGAAACCACAGCCGGTCGTTCCGCGGACGTCCGTAAATGTCGTCCACCACACCGAATCGACGTTTCCTTACAAATTAACGGTCGGCGAAACGTTTCGTTCGGGTCGCGCGTTTTTACGTACCGCCAACGACGCGTACAATAATAATAATAATAATCGCGCGCGCTTTTCGCCGTCTACGGGCTCTCCGTCGTTTGTTCCCCGTAAATGAACGACATTTCAGGTTCGTAAACAACCTCGGGCCATCCGCGATCACCGCTAGGAACGGTAACGCGGACGGGTGTACCCGAGGCGTACGGTCGTCGAAAACACTGGGCAAACGGGATTGGCCAACGCGAATGTTGCGGAAACGGCGAGTCGTGCGTTTTTCGATACGACGAATTTATCGATCGACGCGACCGTCGTTTATATAAAAACGGAATGTAGCGACGGCGCGAGCGTAATAAAACTGTGTACACCGTTGAGTCGCGCGCGCCGTCCAAAAACCGTAAATAATTGCGCGTAAATCGTGTTCACGGGTTCGTACACGCGCCGTTCATTCGCCGCGCGCCGGTATCGGCTATGGTGTGGAAATCGACAAATACCCCGAGCCGAAACGGTCGACGACGGGAACGGCACAGCACCTTTTTATCGGAAACGTCGCGAGCTTGAACGACCGATACCGCTACCAGAAGGCGCGCGCGCGCGCGCGCCCGTTCCCGAATCGCGCGGATGCTGGACGGCGGGACGGTCGGGTTTTTTCGTTTCGAATGTCCGCAGGGACCGCGGAACGTGAAACGGGCGAAACAAAAACGCGACAATCGCTCGGGGCGACGAAGCAGACGTAACCCACACGGGCGTATGTGCAGAGAACGAAAAATACGTTACGCGAATTATTCCAACGAACCGTTTACCCGCGACTAGTGCGCCATTCGGTTTGTAAACGGACAGAACCGTCCGATCGCTTTTCCCGGACCGGTCGGCGATAATAATAGGCCCGGCGCTCGTTTTCCCGTCGTTCGAACGACGGGAACGCACGTACCACGCGTGTTCCCCGCAAACGCGACGGACACGTCCCCGGGAGGTCGCTAGTATTACACGGCAGCGTTGTTATTACGCGCGGGGTAAGCGCGCGGCCGCGGCCAATATAACGCGCGCAACGAATGTACGCGACGTGAAAAAAAAAAACGAGAAGAATGTTTTTTATTAGGGTGAGAGAAATGATTAAACCGCCTCGCCGCGGTTCGTGCTTGTGCGCACGGTCGTTCGCTCGCGTAGATTATATATACCTGCAGAAATCGCGACCGTGGGACCCTCGTCGAGAAGGACGCTATTCTCTCGTCCGGAGGTTTTTTTCGCCGCCGCCCCATACGGACGGGATTTTTTTTTCTACGGCGTAATTTTAACCCCTC
>JAIPRN010005631.1:0-10030 GCA_025469175.1 Geopemphigus sp. TES_GeoC_2020 | reverse complement strand
GATTTTCGAAAAATATTTCCGTAGTTTTCGGTCCATAATTATCGTCAAAATACTATAGGCTGTCCGTGTAAAATGGAAAGAAAATCGAAATAGCGGCCGAATTATTTCGTTTTATAGAGGAAAATCTCGCGTTATAGGAGCGCGAAATTGGAATTTAGTGGGAATGGGCCGGATAGTATCCGACGTGTTTACGGTAAACTGGAACGTTTAAACATTACGTTGTTCGACAGTGTAGGGAATAAAAACGCGGCGAACGGTTATTTTTGTCGGCAATAAAACCGTATTAAAAATGTAACTTTTAAAAATTACGGTTCGGCCGTGTTGTACCGGAATATATTCATGTTTATCGAATAACGCGCGCAATCCTCGAGGAAATATCACGAGCGTCCGTTACAGCGTATTAAGTTATTTCTAAAATAACGTAATTACGATCTCGGTCCTTGCCACTTAAGGCGAATTTGTTTCGTAAGCCCGGAAACCGTCGTCGCGAACCACACGTTTCGCGTCGTTCGTCCCACAACCCCATATTGTTTGTACTACTGTCGCGTAAAACAACGACGATAGATCGTCGCGTGCCGAAAACGACTTCGGTAAAACGTTCGCGGCAATTTTCGTTTCCGGGGCTTTTCGTCATTTAATTTCGCTTTATAATCGTCCGACTTGACGATCGGCCGAAAATAGAAATGTTTTATTCGAATCGTTTCCGCCAAATTCGGTATTACGATTGTTAATTAGCGCGTTTACGACGAGCAACGACGCAATTTGCGAACAAAAGGACACCAGCGTCGTCTCGGAATTTCGCACGGGATACATTCGCTCATACAATCAAAGCCGTTCGCCTTTGATCGCGCGAGGTACTCTCGCAGTTTGTACATCGCGATGCCAATTGTAATAGTATGCACGGTAATTTTTCGTTCACTCTTCGATTCATTTTTCGAATTATTCTTTAAATATCGACAATCTTTCGTTAAACGAAAATGCCCGGAAGTTACATTTAACGTCTATTATAATATATTCCGACGAGGTTTAAACGTTATTCGAAAAATTATTATTTATACCGTTTGTCCCGAATGTATAATATACGGCGGAATGATGAAATTATAATTGTTTTCCCATTGAAATTCATAACGCGCGGAACGTTCGTATATAAAATAGCCGACATTTCAATATAAGGGTGGACACATTGGGTTTTAAGAGAATTTACGAAGTTTCGTTAAGCAATATAGTCACGTATTTTGTCTAAACGTCAAAAATCCAAGTGTCTAAGCGAAACGGGAACATTATCGCGATTTACGAAGATTTACGTCAAATATATAATATATAAGGTTAAAACGGTTCGTATTTAAGATACGAAACATCGGTCGGAAAATACGATTTTCGAAATGGTAAAATTTTACGTCGCGTAATATACATCGTGGGCTTAATAATCGGTTCTGTAAAAACGAAATTGCGCGGGACACGCGAATGTACACGTCGCGGCACAAACGACGGCCTTGGAGCATTTCGCGTATCTCGCTACGCGTCTCGAGAACGCCCTTAACGCGATTAATATAATTATCATTTGTCGATTTCAGACACGGAAATTTCGATATTTCCCGCGTGTACGGGTTTAGGACGTAAACTAGATTTCGCGAAACAAATCGTCCCTTTATCTTAAACAAGCTCGCTGTGTCACGTATTCGGAATAAATTACGTCGACCCGTAATCGTCGAACGATTTAATAATAATCGGACGACGACGCGACAGGCCGAACGGTGTACAAATTTTTTATTATATATATATATATATATATATATATCAGCGGATACGGGAACGAAATCAACACAGGTATCGTGGTGTCGTTTACTTACGTTGTAATCGTCGATGTTAATACATGTCGTGTAGTTTGACCAGACAGCACGCGATATCGGATGCTTGAACCAGGTGCCGTCTTTGTTGCAAATTTTGTAAGCAGTTCCTGCAACGTACACCGGTTTAAAAATGAATCGTTAGCCAGCGAACCGGTTTTGTTTTTTTATTGTTACGACGAACCGTTAACAACGACGACGCGAACCCGCCACGTTTGCGTACACGATTAGCGAACACGCGGGCGTATAATTTTTTGCCCTAACTTCGTCGAAGTCGATTCGTCCGAAAACGTAAAAGCCGACAATTAATTACGTTAAGTAGCCATTAAGGACGGAAAACGTTTTAAATTCGAATCCGGCTTTTAATACGAAGCACCATATTACTAGAATTATATATATTTCGCGAAACGTCCCTAATTCTTGTAACGGTCGTTTTATCTAGTCCCTTCCAACTACGTTTTATACCGCTAAATGGATCGTTTCGGTTGTTTTACCCTATAAAATGATTAGTTTCGGACTGTAGTTACAATAATAACGTAATTTCGAAACTCGCACGGTTTTTTATAGTTTTCTCTCGCGGGTTCTAAGTCGATTCATTTTGGGTAAACGTAATATATTTATATTTCCGACCGATATTTACTATATAGAGTCGTATTACCAAAATGAGCGAAAGGGCGACACGTTTGAGTACGTGTCGTCTCGTAAAATTAAACGACTTACGAGGTGGTATTCAATAAATACCCGGACTAGAATTATTACGAAAAAACGTTACCGGAGTTATTATTATAGCGAAACAAACTAGAGACAATTGCCGGTAGTTCAGTATAAATTTAAAGTCGTTAACTCAAACCAGTCGTTGACATGTACGCGTTCGAAGTTTTTGAAAATACAACCGCGACGGGACAATATTCCGAAAGAAACGCGTCAAATTTCGTTTGAAAAATGCTACGGAAACGTTTAACGTGATAGAGTTGTTGGCTTTTGAAGGTAACGCCTTAAGCCGTTGCGTAACTTTTGACCGGTACCAACGTTTCGAAAAAGTTCGAGTCGCTGAAGACACGCCCAACCGTCCTGGGCAACCTTCGACGTCACGAACAGACGACACAATCGCTCGTCGTTTAATTTTCACCGATAGTTTGATCAAATTATTCTTTAAAAGACCAGACGGGCGGAAATCAAAGTCACGGTTTTTGCGTCGTGACAACGCGCCAAACACTATCGCCCGTACGCGAACATTTGGCATCTAACGGTATACCAATGGCCACCATATTTTCACTCGGTTCGGCTCCCTGCGACTCGTTTCCGAGGCTAAAACCTATCCTAAAAAGACAGAGATTCGAGGACGTTTATGAAACGCGACGGAAGAACTCGAAGCTACAAATTCGAACAGGCATTGTCAACGAATGATTGACGATTTCGATATCACTAAAATATTGGAAATTATTTCGAATTAATTTCGGTATAACAATATCTCCGGTAACGTTCTTCCGGAATCATTTTAATCGGGGTATTTATCGAACACGCCCCGTATTAATAATCCTAAAACACTAATTTCGCCATCGAAAACGGTATTTTTTTCGTCGTGAATACGCGCGAACGTATCGCTTTACTCGTTTTAACAATTATACTAACTTCGTACAAACGTAAACGACGACGTTTATAATTAACGTGTAAATATCGTTAGGGTTTTTTTGTTTTGTTTTTAATAAAAAGTTCTCGACTTTTTTGAGCGTAAACATTTACTTACGCCCCTTAAACGCGAACGCTACCGTTATCCACCGGTATAGAATAATTATCGAAGACGACCGTTATTCCATTTACGAAACTTGTAATATTATTTCGGTTAATGTATTAATAAAAAAAAAACTAAACGTAACATTGTCGACGGGAATCAAACCATTTATCGTTGTAATAAAACGAGTAAACGTTCCTAAGGGCGCGTGTTTATTAATAAACAACTGCCGTTGTTTACCGTACCGTCGCCTAAAACGTAAATATTATTGTATCTTTTAAACGAAGATTTCGTATAGTAAATAAAAACGCACTAGCTGGGTCGAATCCAGAAATGAACTGCGGACACGGTTGGTGTACGGTGACTCCAGCCTCGGTGTCGGCCCAACAAAGCCATCCGTCAAACGTCCCACGGCAGAAATGTAAACCTGTCGGACAAGCAAAAAAGCCGGCTTTAACATTTTTGCGAGAGATATAAATTACGCTATAACCGGCGTACCCGCAAACCCAATAGTAAGGGGGCGTGTTTTCATTTTTACGAGGCCACGACGATTGGCATTATTATAACGGGCCGTAGTAACGTATATTTATGTATACTTCGGGATAGATAAATGATCGAATAACGGACGAATTATTATTATTATTATTTACGCGGTATTATTTTACGAAAAGAAAATGGCCACGATCGAGATTTTCGACAAATCGAATCGCGCGCTATTTACTTATCCTCTTCCCTTTCTAGCGAGTTTTTCTGTTTGAAGTTTCCGCCTTTTCTCCCCCCCCCCTTAAATTCGTACGGCGTACATAGCCTAGAGAAATATTAATTTCTTCAGCTACGACGTATTATTACTGTACATAGCTCTATAAAAATAAAAAGTGTACTCGATTAATATATTTGAAGTAAACAGCGCCGCGAGTTTTATAACCTCGGTATTTCAATGGAAAATGTCGATATACGCCGTCGTTTTATTGGGGGAAAAAACAACGATCCGTTCAAAAATTTAACGCGATAAGTTATAACGTTTTTTTCAATTAATTTTTAACGGCTTGTGTAGGAACCACGCGTTGCTGGTATCGTTCGTATTACGTTACTTTGTAACGCGCGTCTTCCGTTCAAAATTCAACGAGATGTCGACCATTTAGGACAGTATGGAGGGTGCGTTGAAAGCGAAAAACGTCCGTCAATAAAGATAATTGCGTAACGAACGTTTTTCCCGGCGGGTTTGTAATCGTCGGTAGGTGTGTATAAGTCGTCGTCAGTAATATATGTCGCGAAGCGTTTAAGACGCCGCGAAGTGTTTTCGATCGGTATGTCCGAATTAAAGCGATCGTTCGGTAGCATTTTTAAACGGAAATAGCGTAGGTAGGAACACGATTAATGGCCACGTTCGTATTATAGTTTGAACCGTGCAAAGGCCGAAGAAACCAAGTTCGCGACGCGTAAAAACGCAACTTAAACGGCGCCTTTTCCTTAAAATATTATTACCGTTATTTAATACGTTTCGGCGTAATTTCTATTTAGTACGCGTCAAGTTCGCTTTATTTACTCGCGTTTTGTTTCGCCGAACAACGTGATAAACAAAAGAAGTTACGAAACGACGTACGCGAACCGTCGTCCCGTAATATTACATTATCTTTTTAACCCGGCGTTCGCTATAAGTAATTTAACGTAATTCCACGATGGTTAACGGATAATTAGTACGAGATAACGTTTTAACGAACGTTTATTTTCCCGAGTCTTTACGATTGAAACTCGCTGTTTCTTCCTCCCCTCCCCCACCAATAATATGTTCAGCGGAGCCAGTTTAACTCGTAAAGAATATAACGATTTAATAACGAACAAATCCCGTTTACGTAATCGGACAATTATTTACGAAAAATGATCGCATAATATTGTCGTAATAAAACGTACCACGTACGTTACGACGTTATAGCCGCCGAATAATCGTGCACTATTTATATACGTAAATGTGTTTCTAATAGACCTCGAAGCGGCGATCAATGTCGTCCGGACGAAAATAAATTATTAATAAATTTACGGGAAACGGATTATTATTACGATAATACGGGCGCGTTCGTGACGATGGCGTGTCATTCGTAAACGCAAATGACGAACGCGCAACGTGCACGTAGATAAGTACAATTTGCATATTAGTTTCCGGTCACGTACGTGAGGCCCTTGATTACTACTTATTCGTCGAGATTAATTAAACGCGACGGGCCCGAAACACGAGTAATCCGGTGTAAAATGTCGCGATTAAATAAAATATGACGATCGTATTCGGACGACCGTGTGGTAATCGTGTTTTCGGCGAACGGTTCGTGAACAACTTCGAGTCGTTCATTGCTTATCCGACAAACCGTACGGGGCGGAGCGATCGGAATTAATATAACGGCGCCGTATTATTATCGAACCGGGAGAATATTACGAAAAGTAAAACAAACCAAAAAAAAACCGCGTAAATTCGAGCGTCGTCGTTAGTTTTCCGTATATTTATTTATCGGGAGGGGATGTTTTTTTCTTTCGTGTGTATCACGATGTTCGCTGTATCACGGCGCGCGAAATAGAGCCGAAAGGAAAACGTCCGTCCACTCTTGGGCCAATTTAAACGCACGTATATAGTAGTCTACGATAAATTACCCGCACGAAGATACGTTATGTTTAATATGACGAGGTATGTACCGGAAGAAGCGCGGTGGTGTCCTCGTAAATTTCCCGGACCGCCGGTGATTTATTTCGACCGATAGGATTAGTAAAGAACAACGAGAGCTCCAATCTTAATCCAACGGCGTACCGTAAAACCCAGCGAAGCTATTTTGTTTACCTAAATATATTCGAAAGAGCGCGCGCGCGTAAAATGCGCATTTTCGGATCGTTTACCGCACGAACGGGTGTGTGTATATATATATATTGTAAACCGACGGCCAATTGATATATGACGCGACGTACTATTATAGCGGTTCCGGAGAGAATTTCTGAAGCTCTTCTCGCTCGTACTTTTTCACTCGTTAGTAACGTCCCCGTATTGTTCGAGTATAGTCGGTCAGTTTCGCGCCAAAAACAATCCCGTTCCGTCGGCCGTTGTATATTGACCACGCGGGTTCGTCAATGGGCCGGGAAAATAATTTCACCCGGACGACTATATGGGGCTTAAAACGTTGCCCGCCCTCTCTCCTCCCGCCGCCCCTTACCTTACGGTACGCGCCGAAAATCGACGCGATCGTAATTTTTTTCCCTTATACTTATCGCGTTTTAAACGCCCGCGGTTTTTTTTTCCCGCTCTTTTTCTTATAAACGGCCCGTAACGGCCCCGTCGTTTTTCATTGCCACGTGTTACACTTTCGAGCGCGTGAACTACGCACGCCGTATATTAGCTGTTCGTAATATCTCGCGGTATACGAGTTTTGGCGACGATGTTCGGGATATTTAGTTAATCGTGTCATACGAGAAAGCGTAATAAAAGAAAAACCTTAAGAAAGTAATTTTCCGTATTTTTTTTTAAAATTGGTCGATCGAAATTGTTGGCGCACCGTATTAATGAATATCCGTCGGGTCCGTATAAATTATACATTTTCATAACGGGCGGCTACATCCGTGTGTGTGTACAAATAGACGCGACAACAGTGATGGACGATTGTCACGAGACTACGAATGACTATTCGAAAAACTCTCTAAACGATCGACACGTAAAACTACGCGCGTCGAACGATTATTCGAATCGTATTGAAAAACGTAGAACGCCACCCAGTGGTGTACTAACGAGATAACCCCCCCACCCCCAAAAATTTTTAGTAAAATTTAATTCCTTACGAGACGTATATTTTTAGTCGATAATAACGAAAAACTAAAATATTTTTGAACTTTATAATATAACGTGTTCGTCAAAAAAATGAATAATCCATTAACGTTCATAACGTGTTCTGTTTCGTTAGGGTGATCCGATTTATTTATTTAAAAATTGACCCTCCAACCCCCCGCCCCCAAATTCCGGTCTAAGTACGCCACCTGACGAATCCGAAGACGGCGTCCTGTAAAGTCGATTACAATATCGTCGGTTTATCTAATTACCGTATTAGAGAACGGCCGACGACAACGGAAATCGATTACCCGTCCAGAAATACGCGACGTTCGGAAATGTACAAAAACGAATCGTCGCCAACGCTCGTAACGCGCGCCGTAACGTTAAAAACGGATCGACGATTTGCCTATTGTCTATTCGCCCGAAGGGTCGACGCGTGTACGGGATAAATATAAATCGTACGGGAATAATCGCCAGACCCTATACGGAAATACGCGTTATTTCGTGTACCGCGGAGGAACCGTCGGACACGCGCCGTCTCCGGCGTTCGGATATAATAGATATACGCGGCGAATAATTACCGTAATAGCTCGAAAATAAAAATAAAACGACGGGGATTCGGGGGAAAAAATACTCAATTACCTATGAACAGATGTATAGGTGAGGAACGTGTTTAATTTTTAATGAGTTATTACGTAGATTTGTTTCGTGAGTTCGAGAATTATTTAGTAATGTCGTTATTAAATCACTTACCCGTCCGGTCTTGTCGATTTCGACGAATTTAAAAAGAAACACTGGTAAAGTTAACCGAGAAAACGGAACGGTGAGTTTGCTTACGCGACTTCGCCGACAATAAGAACGAGTCGAGGACGCAGAAATCCTGGTGTAGAGAACGGATCCACCGACTTCTGCCGCCTGGTATAATTCTGTTGAAGACGAAAGTTGTCTGTCCCTGCGGCGAGACAGACGTCATCCGGTGGTCTACCGACGGACAGACGGTCTAACGGCTGACCGGCCCGCCCGCGGACTGCCCTGACTAACTAACTCTGGGGTGTATAATTTCTGTGTTTTATAACCGAGTCCTCCGGCCGTATTATCGCGACGTGGCGGCCGGTTCGTATTCAATTTCATCGAAATCGCCGTATTGTGTCTCGCTATTACGTTGATTGTAATTTGCGTGGTCTACCGGGTTTATTGTTTTTCGATAATGTTCTATTCGCTTAATAAGGAACGCGTGTTCGTTTGATTCGAGCCCTTATAGATATTTTTTTATACAGCCGCGTAATTATCGTAAACTTTTTTAATTAAATAGAACGCGTTAATTCCGCGATTATCGTCGGTTTGCGATTCAGCCCCTTTTTTTTGCGCGCTACACGAGTTTATTGTCGATTAACGCGGTGTCGGTATTCCGAGAAGTTCGAGCGTCGTTCTAACGTTTATTAAAGCGCCATCTTTCAATACGCGATTACGTCGAAATACGATTACGGTATTATTTAGTTCTTATAATTACGATATGCGTGGATATCGTTACAATAGGTGACGGTCGGATGAAGACCGGGGGGAGGAGGGAACAAAACAAACGGCGCGTGCCACGAATCCGCGGATAACAATCGTTTACCCAGCAGCGGCGACGTATTTCCGTTTTATTAACCGTCGTCGACCCGTCTCCATATTGGACGGTCCGTCCGAATGACCCGTTTCGGCTTCCGCCCGTAATACGTATTATGGAAAAACAACCAAACTCTAATGTCCCACCCCGGCCACGTTCGGTTGTTCTGTCGTGTAAACGATACGCCGCGAAACGGAGTCGATTATTATCGTTCCAGGAACCGGCCGCCGGGAATATACACCCAATTATCGACTTTCCCGTCGTTTTTTCTCTTCGGTAGCCGAACGATATCTCCAGTATGGCGCCAATAAATCACGACGCCCGCAAAACATGACGTACAGGGGCACACTCGTGCCGGTGGAAAGTAATTTATTCGCTCGCCAGCGCTACGCCGGCGAATAAATTATTTTAAATTCGTAATAACGCTACGCGTCGTGCACTTAGGAATGTTTATTGTACACGATACCGAAATAAATGTGTCGCGTGTGTCGGTTGTTGTGTGTGTGTGCGTGTACTTTGTTCGATACGAAACGCAAACGTACGCGTTTTACAATTTTACGACGGGCGTGTTACGTGAATCGAGTAATCGCGTGTAAACAATTACGGCGGCCGGTCAAACGAGTGGTAAATCTTCGGTTGCATCCACAGATACAATAATTATAAGAACTAATAATACCGTAATCATATTTCGACGTAATTCCATGGAAACGTGTAACGAAGGATGACGGTTCAATTTATCTAACATTTATGTTAGAACGACGCTTGAACTCCTCGGAATACCGACAATATTTTAGTAAAATATCGATAATAATATATAGCGCACAAAATAGAGGCTGATTGAAAGTCGCCATTACACGGTAATCGCGGAATTAACGCGCTCTATTTGTATAAAAAAGATTACGCGGCTACGTAGAAAATATATCACGCTAACGGGCCACGAATCGAACGAACACGTGTCCCTTATTAGGCGAACAAATATATCGAAAAAACGACGAACTCGATAAACTACGATTATTACGCTCAACGCGTAAAGAACCGGCGCA
>JAIPRN010005630.1:0-10031 GCA_025469175.1 Geopemphigus sp. TES_GeoC_2020 | reverse complement strand
TCGTCGACGCAAGTTCACGGCATCTGAGAACGTTGTAACTACGAGCACCAAGCATATTCAACTTCGTTCAACGAGTCGGTATTCCGGAGGACGAGGTTAGTTCTTCTTTGTCAAAGCACTTGCGTTTTTGTTTGTCGGTGGATTAGTGGAACGAAGGCACCGACCCAACCCTTTCCTCATATCTCTGCGCGATCTCTCGAAGTCGAACACGGACAGCTGGGTAAGAACTCCATTCTGTTCAACTTGTACTTTTAAATTGCGTTCGAATATGTTGATAATATTCGCCTGTACGACACTTCTCGATCGCGTTCCCAAATATTTCTCGTACTCACGATCTCGAGACAAATAATTGTAGTACTCAATAAAACTTTTCCCTGTTCACCTATTACCACGCACCTCTCACTATATTCTCCCACTATCCCCTTCCACGGGGCTTATCCCTTTAATCCCTACTAATTACTATTTCTTATTTTATTTTGCTTTTATTTAAATTTTCTTGTTTTTTAAATTATTACAAATGGCGCCCAACACAAGCTCAGTTTTAATAAACTGAGAATTATTTGGGAATAATTGAGAAGTGTACTGCATAGAACGTAAAAAAAAAAATATTGTTATTTTTTTTTTTGCTTCTGCATGCTTAATATTTTAAGTTCTACTTCATTAGAGTGGTGACCCAAGAAGTGTTTTAAAACTGTTAAATTATAATCATAATCCTTCAGTAGGATATTTATATTTAAACAAGTAACGCAGAGAGGTAATAATTTTGATCCTGTAGAAGGACAATTTTATTTAAACGATAACCCACAGAGGTAAGAATTTTAATCCTTCAGTAGGAATTTTATATTTAAAAAAATAACCCAGAGAGGTAACTATTTTAATTCTTCAGTAGGACACCTATGAAATTAAATTAAAAGAATACCCAAAGAGGTTATAAGTAAATATATATTATAAAAGCATAATTTTAGTCCTGTAATAGCAAATTTATAGAATTAATACTTTAGAGATAACCCATAGAGATAAGAATCTTGAGCTTTAGCAGTAGGGAAGTTATTTGATTAATTAATATCCAGTGAGGCAATAAATACAAAATATTAAATTGCAATCGTGGTCCTAACTAAGCGTTGGGGGTGGTTAGGTTAGTATAATGTTTAAACTTCCGTGACAAACTGTTTGTTCTGGTCGGACGTAATATCGAAAAAACACGGCGAAAATAACGTTCGTACGAACACAAACGTTACCCGGCCGATATATCATTGTTACATATTTGTCGGTGCCCAGCTAAATTTCGATGGTAAAACGAGATAAAATCTTTCGAATTTTCGTGTAGCACATACGCCGCCGCGATTCGTTTAAATTTGTACGGACGGTTGGTGTTCAGGATTTCCGAACGGACGGCCCAGAGAAAATTTAAAACGACGATTAGACGATGGCCGGCGGCCAACACGAAACGATTGGTTCGCTTCGGAAGCACGCGTTTAAGTTGAGGCAAGCGAAAACGTTTAAAAGGTCTAAGTTATTTTTCGACGATAGGAAGGGGCGAAACGGACGCGTTGTTATTTTGTCAAGTGGGCGATTATCGGTGACGTCGTAATTGTCTTTTCACGACGAATAAATCGTTCGTCAGGAAGGATCGCGCGGAAAACGATCGATTCGAAATTGTCGGCGGTGCGCCTATAGAATTATCGTACGCGAGGAATACTGTATTAAACACCGTTATTGAAACTATAAGTGTACACGACACGTTCGTCGGACGATAGGCTCGCGTTTTTTGAAAAATGATAATAATATTAACCGAAAATACGGCGATGAATTACACGGGGCTATTGGATATAATATATTATAAAAACGTCGCGTCTTTTGCGAAAGGCTTCAAAACAGGACCCGGTCGAATGCCGCCAATGTCGCGTAATACGGCCGGCGTAAATGATCAAAGACGATTTCGGTCAACGTATATTTTAAACAACAATATATATATATATATAAGTTCGTGGAACGGCCGATTTCTATATTGGTCGTACGAAAAAACGGAAATCGAGTAAAAATGATTTCGATGTACGTCGGCGAGAAATCCGTTTCTCCGTTCGAAATCCTTCTCGGAATAAACGGATCGTATATCACGCCGCTTCCAAATACACGGCCTTTAATCGACGTTAATTTACTCACCGTACGACGTTCTCTCAGCTTATCGGCATATCGAATTTTTCGGGAAAATACAACTGGTGTTAATCAACGTTTCTACCGCGTACAGGTTTCATCGTCGTCTTTCCACCGTTTCGGCTTCGTCAATTGACCCTCCCTTACCATAACACACAACCCCCCCGCCATAACAATCCCTCGCCGCCACCCCGAGCCGACGACGGTCACGATGATTACGCGGCGTCCGAATAAAAATCCGGAAATATTATCGTTTTCCAGGATTTAAAAGCCATGTGAGCACAATGAGGGCCGGCAGATCGACGTTGCTAACTATTCCGCTCTTGTACAACAGCAGTTGCTGGCATCCGCGCGTCTACACCAACGGTCTAGTGTCCCGCGTGGCCGCGTCCGGCGTCACGGAAAGCGCGTTCGTCGCGCTGCTCACCGTGTACATACTCGTCGCTAACCTGACGGTGATCGTGACGATCAACAGCAACAGATACACGAAATTCATACACCCGCAGGTAAAAACGAACGGCCGGTAAATAATTGTTCGCGTATTACCGGCGCGCCCGTTTCTAAACCTAACCCCGAGGGGCGTTTTACGTTGTGTATTCTTTTTCCAGCCACGGTACTTGTTGACATCGCTCGCCTGTAACGACCTAGCCATCGGACTCTTGGTCACCCCGTTGGCCGCCTTTTCCGCGTTGGTCCAGTGTTGGCTGTATTCCGAAATCGTATGCCAAATTCAAGTAAGTCGAAACAACTAGCGCGCAGATTGTCGGTCGATACGTGACGGTGACCGGATATTTTTATCTTTGAAAAAAACGCGCGATTCGGAATGCCTACGGAAATACCGTTCAATACACTTTCGTAACCCGAATGATCGATGGTTTCTATTTCCATTGACGAAACCGGCGTTATCCGTACAAAAATATCGACGTCGATTCAAAATATCGATAAACGATTGGAAAACGATGTTTATTAAAATTGATCTAATAACTACGCTATTGGTTGGCGTTCCTTTTATTCGGGCAAAGCGCCCGGCATAGGCGAAATGACGTCTCGTAATAATTAAACGCCGCCATCTTGCGTACCGATATAAAAACGGCAAAGTCCTTATATGCAATACAGGTACACGAACAAACGTATCGTACTGTATATTTATTTATTTTTTTTTAGTTCGATCATTGTTTAAATATACATAGATAGACCATAGCTATAGGGAAATTGGAAATTATAAAATATTTATGTTTATTACCAAAAGAGAGCGTTGCAATATGTAAAGTACATATTATTGTGGCCGGATGGTGGTTATAATACATTACCTATACCGACAACCACTATCTATAGCGATTTTGTCTGTGGGCGATGCATTTTAATAATCGAATTATCACCTCTACTGAAAACATAAATTCTTATATTCAGTATTTAGTGTTCGTATCAACCGTTATATTAAAATTGCCATTATCTATTTGTAACGAATATCTTGTACAGTCCTGTGCAAAGAACCACAGGCTGATAGGTTACACTTGCCGTACTAACAAAAGCAATAAAATTACGCGTACTTGAGATACAAACCACGTGATATGAACTTGCCGCAATAGAAATATTTACGACATTCGTACACCCGGCGATTATTTAAGGAGTAAGATATACCGAGAAATTTATTTTCCATTTTTTTTTAGCTTAAATCACGTATAAACATCCTAAAAATGATATCCAAAAGAAATTTTATATGAAAACATTTATTTTCAATTTTTAAACTGATTTTTGTAACAATTTTAAAGGCCCGTAAACACGTTTTGAAATTTAAACGCGTTTTTCGCAAAACCATGGTTTTCAAATTAGTGTGAAGCGTAACTCGGGCAATTTTTATCGACTTTTAACTAAAGCTTCTTATATAAATTATCTAGAACGGTACACTGGATTTAATAATTAACAATTAAATTTTTTATAAGCGATTTTAGGACGATATTTGATTGGAAATACTATTTTTTTTGTTTAAACTAGTGGCATTTCGGAAAAAATTAATATATTGTAATAATCATGAAAACCGCATCAAAAAAATTCACAAAGATGATGAAAACCATTTTTGTGTTTATTTTGGGTGCTGTTGGAAGGTCGTTATGCTGCACACCGTATGACTTGTCGCAAAAAAAAATTAGCACTTGATTAGCGGCCACGCCACCATTTTGTACTTAAAAAAAATAAAATAAATTTTGTATACCTAATTATGTGTACAATAAGCCCTACAAATTATTTTTTAATCGCTTAATAAATAACGAAAACAAATTGTTAAAAAAATATAGTTTTTCGATAATCTTCATAGATATAACCCGTAAAATTTCCAAACGTAGCGCACCGCTAAAAGGTAGGATCTTGCATAAACATCTCTCTCGCCTCTAAAGTAGCTATTTAGGATTAGCTACCATAGTCCTAAACATCCACTTGACCAGATCATCCACATCATCTATGAACACATCAGCACTCCTCATATCCTACACAATCGCAACCCAACTACATCTTCTTATCGGACTTCCTCTTCCTTATCTTCCATCAACGTTCATATCCATAACAGTTCTTATTGATTCGGAATCTTCTTGGATTCTTTGAATCAAAAGATGCAAAAATACTAATTAATATGCAACCTAAAAAAAAAATATTGGCCAAAAATAATATCGACATCGATAAATATGTCCAATCTAAAATTACTTATCACGAATAATTGTAGTTTAAGTAAGTTCTGGTATATAATTTTCTTAAATATTTTGCGACGAATTCGAATAAGAAAAGTGATCAATTTATTACAACTACGAAATGCAATGTTGCAAAAACAGCACACTTGGCTATAGATTACACGAAATTCGCTGGTTTTTTGTTAAAACTGAATAGTTATACCACATTTTAAGTAAGTCAATACTGTCGGTGTTTATTTAAAACGTCGTTATAATTTCGATCGATTTCTAAATTATTATTAAGCGTAACCTATATCGAAAATTCTACATTAGAAACATGGAAAAAGTAATAATTTCTCGACAAAATTAAAATCCACTCATAAATATTATTCAATTTTTCATACGCCTAATGAAAACATTTTGACAAATATGAATACGAGGAAATTATATTGTAAAAATTATTACCTATAGAAATAATTAACAGAATTTTCATAATTTACAATTGTAGGATCGAATATTATCAAACCTCGATAAAAACGTCCCATTTAATATTTTTCATCACAAATAATTGTAGTTTTATTTAGTAATGGTATATAATTGTCTTAAACATTATTCGACGAATTATACTAACCGATTTTATTAATAATAGCGATCAATTTATTACTACTGCCATATGCAATGTTGATGAAATAGCACACTTGGCTATAAATTACATGAAATTCCCTAGTTTTTTGTTAAAACTGAATAGTTTAACCACATTTTATGTAAGTCAATTGTTTTGGAGTTTATTTAAGACGTTGTTATAATTTCGTTCGATTTTTAAATTATTATTAAGCGAAAACCACATCAAAAATTCTACATTGGAAACGTGGAAAAAGTTATAATTTATAGACAAAATTAAAATCGACTCATAAATATTATTCACATTTGAATACACCCTATGTTAAAGTATTGACAAATATGAATACGAGAAATTTATATTGTAAGAATAATTACAAATGAAAATAATTAACAGAATTCCTATAAATTACAATTGTATTATCGATTATTATCAAACCTCAATAAATACGTCCAGTGTTATATTTCTCATCACCAATAATTGTTGTTTTATTTAGTTATGGTATATAATTTTCTAAAACATTATTCGGCGTAATTTACTAAGAAAAATGATCAATTTATAACAACTACGTAATGTAATGTTTTTGAAACAGCACACATGGCAATAAAAAAAAGAAATTCGCCGGTTTTTTGTTAGACTGAATAGTCATACCACATTTAATGTTAGTCAATACTGTCGGTGTTTATTTAAGACGTTGTTATAATTTCGATCACTATTTTAATTATTATTAAGTGAAACCTGTATCAAAAATTCTACATTGGAAGCGTGGAAAAGTAATAATTTGTAGAATAACAAAAAGAAATAATTATATTCCATTTTGAAATAACTACTAATTTAACGACTAATTATAGTGGAAAAAGTAATAAATTCTCGACAAAAGAATTTCTATAAATTACAATTGTATTATCGAATACAATGAAACCTCGATAAATACGTCCCATTTAATATTTTTCATCACCAATAATTGTTGTTTTATTTAGTTATGGTATATAACGTTCTTAATAATTTATCAACATTTTAAACTAACTTTTTTATTATTAAAAGCGATCATTTTATTACTACTGCAAAACGCAATGTTGCTGAAACAGCACACTTGGCTATAAATTAAACGAAATTCGCTGGTTTTTGGTTAAAACTGAAAAGTAACACCACATTTTATGTTAGTCAATACTGTCGGTGTTTATTTAAGACGTTGTTATAATTTCGATCGATTTTTTAATTATTATTAAGCGTAGCCTATATCGAAAATTCTACATTGGGAACGTGGATAAAGTTATCATATCTCGACAAAAATAAAATCGACTTAAAAACATTATTCACTTTTTGGTACGCTTTATGAAAACGTATTGACAAATATGAATACGAGAAAGTTATATTGTAAAAATTATTCCACATAAAAAAAAACATTTTTCGACGAATTTGGCTAAGAAAAGTGATCAATTAATAACAACTACGAAACGCAATATTTTTGAAACAGCACACATGGCTATAAATTAAACGAAATTCGCCGGTTTTTCTTAAACTGAATAGTTACACCACTGTTGTGCACCATCCGTTGAGACAGTTGGGCATTTGAAAAATCGCCGTTGGTTGTTATTCCGGTAGACGGTTAAGAATTGGTAGTGGGTCCGTTCAGGAACACACGGGTCGTTAAGATTAAATAGAAATAACAAGTCGAGTAGATTATTATAAGTATAATATGTCTAACAGTAAATTTATATTAATTGATAGCACATCGAGGACTCGACTCACGACGCATGGACTTCCGTCTTTACTGTGTCATTGTCAATTGTTTAAATAGGGTTTAGTTCTTTTTTGTATGTGTTCATGACCTACTTAGTGTTATTTTACACTAGTTTATATGGCTGACGTCGCACTCTTTCGGACTACCGTTGGATTGTGCGATGTCAAACAAGAATTTGTCTAAATAGTAATTTTTATACTTTTTGTAGGTGTTTACGACCTATTTAATATTATTTTAACAAAAGTTTATATGGCTGACTACGCACTCTTTCGGACTACCATTGGATTGTGCGATGGCAAGCTAAGAATTTGTCTATATAACAATTTTATTACTTTTTGTAATTGTTTATGGTCTACTTAATACTATATCGCAATATGTTCATAACACCACATTTTAAGTTAGTCAATACTGTCGGTGTTTATTTAAGACGTTGTTATAAGTTCGATCGATTTTTTAATTATTATTAAGCCCATCCTATATCAATAATTCTACATTAAAAACGAAGAAAAAGTAATAATTTGTAGAATTACACAAAAATTACACACTATTTATAGTGGATAAAGTTATCATTTTTCGACAAAAATAAAATCGATTTATAAATATTATTCACTTTTTGATACGCTTTTTTGAAAACGTATTGACCAATATGAATACGAGAAAATTATATTGTAAAAATTATTTCCCATAAAAAAAATTAACAGAATTTCTATAAATTACAATTGTAGGATCGAATATTATGAAACCTCGATAAATACGTCCCATTTAACATTTTTCATCACCAATAATTTAAGTTTTAGTAAGTCGTGGTATATAACTTTCTTAATTATTTTTCGACAATTTATACTTTTTTATTATTAAAAGTGATCATTTTATTACGACTGCAAAATGCAATGTTGCTGAAACAGCACACTTGGCTATAAATTACACGAAATTCGCCGGTTTTTTGTTAAAACTAAATTGTTTTACCACATTTTATGTTAGTCAATACTGTCAGTGTTTATTTAAGACGTTGTTATAATTTCGAACGATTTTTATTTTATTATTAAGCGAAACCTGTATCAAAAATTCTACATTGGAAGCGTGGAAAAGTAATAATTTGTAGAATAACACAAAGAAATAATTATATTCTATTTTTAAAAAACTACTAATTTAACGACTAATTATAGTGGAAAAAGTAATAATTTCTCTACAAAATTAAAATCGACTCATAAATATTATTCACATTTGAATACACCCTATGTTAATGTATTGACAAATATGAATACGAAAAATTTATATTGTAAGAATAATTACAAATGAAAATAATTAACAGAATTTCTATAAATTACAATTGAAGTATCGAATATTATGAAACCTCCATAAATACGTCCCATATAACATTTTTCATCACCAATAATTTTAGTTTTAGTTTGTCGTAGTATATAATTTTATTTATCATTTTTCGAAAATTTTTACTACCTTTTTTATTATTAAAAGCGATCATTTTATTACTACTACGAAATGCAATGTTTTTGAAACAGCACACCTGGCTATAAAAAAAAAGAAATTCGCCGGTTTTTTGTTAGACTGAATAGTTATACCACATTTTAAGTTAGTCAACGCTGTCGGTGTTTATTTAAGACGTCGTTATAATTTCGATCGATTTTTAAATTATTATTAAGCGTAACCTATATCGAAAATTCTACATTGGAAACGTGGTAACATACGTATATGTTATTTGGAAGAACTCGTGTTAAGTAGTAAGAGAAAATTAATATAATATACTTTGGCTTTAGCAATACTTAGAATTCCCAAATCACTATGGAAAATGTGCCACGAAGTTAAATAGAATTTGAAATGGAATAGTCATTGACTAAGTGAAAAATGAAATAAAAAATTAATAATAAGTCTCGTATAAAGAGGTTCTTAGGGATCGAATTTCATATGTAGGTTTGGTTAATGTGGTACGGTAAGAAACAAATTTTTTATTTTAAATACATATTAGTTTTTAGCTATTCAGTATTTTTCCTTTTTTCTATTTGTCTCTTTTTTTGAGTGATTACACGTTAAATTGCAAATAAAGCAAATTGCATTTATAATAATAAAACACACAAGTGACGGATTGGTCTAGAATTACACAAAGAAATAATTATATTCCAGTTTTAGTAATAAGTCAATACTGTCGGTGTTTATTTAAGACGTTGTTATAATTTCGAACGATTTTTTATATTATTATTAAGCGAAAGTTATATCAAAAATTCTACATTGAAATTGAGGAAAAAATAATAATTTGTAGAATTACACAAAGAAATAATTATATTCCATTTTGCCAAAAACTTCAAATTTACTGACTAATTATAGTGGAAAAAGTAATAATTTCTCTACTAAATTAAAATCGACTCATAAATATTATTCACGTTTGAATACACCCTATGTTAATGTATTGACAAATATGAATACGAGAAATTTATATTGTAAAAATTATTACTTATGAAAATAATTAACAGAATTTCTATAAATTACAATTGTAGAATCGAATATTATGAAACCTCGATAAATACGTCTCATTTAATATTTTTCATCACCAATAATTGTTGTTTTATTTAGTTATGGTATACAACGTTCTTAATCATTTATCAACATTTAATACTAACTTTTTTGTTATTTAAAGCGTTCATTTTATTACTACTGCGAAATGGAACGTTGCTAAAAGAGCACACTTGGATATAAATTACATGAAATTCCCTAGTTTTTTGTTAAAACTAAATTGTTTTACCACATTTTATGTTAGTCAATACTGTCAGTGTTTATTTAAGACGTTGTTATAATTTCGAACGATTTTTATTTTATTATTAAGCGAAACCTGTATCAAAAA
>JAIPRN010005629.1:0-10034 GCA_025469175.1 Geopemphigus sp. TES_GeoC_2020 | reverse complement strand
TATATATATATATACGTATATATAAATATTAATGTTGTTAATTGGTTTCGTTAGAACAATTACATTTAGGGAGAGACAGCGACTTTTCGCCGGCGAAAATCGAGTAACTACGGAACAAACGCGAAAAACTTTTTCTTATTCACGTAATTTAATTATCGTTCGCAACTTATAGCAGTCGTACGTTTATATATACGTACGCTGTAGCGTTTCCGGACGAGAGTGTAAAAGAAACTTCGTAATTATTAAAACACTCGATTTAATAATAGTTCTATTAATCAATATCGAGGTACGCCGCCGCGCGCGACCGCGCTCGTCGGAGTTTTCGGAAATATGTCGGACGGCCGCTGGAACGGTTCGGTAAAATAAACCGTCGCGTATAGTGACGGGACGGGGGGGAAGGCGCTCGATTAATTTGGACGATAAGAGAACCGTATCGACTCGCGGTTCGAGTTGTCGATAAATTATCCGCCCGTTACGAAACGCGTACCGAGACCGTCGTACAACGCGTCACGCCGTCCGCACGAACAACGCCGGCCCGATATTATTGGAATATCGACGAGCGGAGTGTTTATTGTATTTCGGTAGGACGCGTCTTCTTTCTTAACGAAAACGATTGGGGTAGCTATTCGTACTCTCCCGACGTCTTTTGTATGAACCTCTTCGGACGTCATGTACGTCATATTATTCGTCCGCTTTTGCTTAAGGCGCCGTTCTTTCTTATCGGTGGGGGGGGGTCCAATCCACGCCGCTCTATTTAGCTCCATAGCAGCTCTCTACGTATGACATAGCCACTCGGGTCTTTCGTTTATAATAGAAGCTACGTTGTTTAAAGGTTCGCTCGTAGACTAATTAAAATGTCCGTTACGTCGTATACCGTTCGGCGTTATTGTCGTTATACGGACCGTACGCTTTTCGTAAGAAAGTATTACGGCCCAAGCGTCGCCCCACTAATACGAACATATTTATATACGAACGTTTGCGCGAATAACGCGACTTTTGGTCCCATCGAGAACCGTAATCAACTCCGGACACGCGGAGGTTAGGTTACGTTAGGTTAGGTAACGTAAAAGCCGATTTTGTCATTATCGCGTACACCGTTCGTTCGTTACGGTATTTCGACGAATTTCATTTTGAAAACGTCCGCGACCAAGCACCGAACAAAAGTTTCGTACATTTTGTTCGCAATAACCGAACGAATTTCGCGTGTGTACGTATTATTAGCTACACGCACGCCCGGTTTAATTAATACGCGGTTAATATTTAGCTAAATTGGTTAAAATTTCGACGCTTTAAACGCCTTAAATATTCCGGGACGTTTGGAATAACGTATTTGACGATTTCAATCAATTTCTCGCGTTGTTAAACGTTCGAAATGTCGAAAATGAAAGCCCGGCGGGCGATAATCCAGCACGACCTATTCCAACGATATTTTAAACATTCCGCGAATCCGTCGTTGTTTTGTTTACGCGTTCGAAGTTTGAATTTCGAAAAACAACGAAGACATAAAACACTATTCCAGAACGACGCCTGTATCGGCATCCAGGCGAAGAACCCATTTGAAACTGACGTCCACCGTTCAGCTGGTCCCCTATATTTTTCGTCGATGTTATTTCGAAGACAGCCTATAAATATACATTTCGTTAATAGCTCAAATTATCCGTTTCAAATATTATTAATCGGTCGACATTTTTCTACTCGAACAATATTTAAACGTCGGTGGAACTATTTACCTTTTCTTAATTTATTTTTAATAGCCACGTATATTTTATAAACGTTAAATTAAACGGGTTTTAGGTTTTTTGTACACTCGTGTGGATGGATACGTTACAATTTCGCCGGGTCTGTCGTCCGTCTGTCCTATCGATTCGTTGCTGTGAACAACAGTATTAATATTGAAAATATCGGTTAAAAAAATTATCGATTAACGCGTATATTGTTTTAAAGGACAACGGCGTATATGGCACTGGTATTATTTCGCAAATAAATTGCGAAATAGGTATAGAAATAGGGAATTTAGCGCGCCCGTAGAATAGGCTTTCTTAACTCGCCCGAGTTTTATAAATTATAATCGTCGTCGTAGTCGTTAAATATATAGGCTGTATCTGACACTGTGCGCGTTATTCTATAAAACCGTACCGCAATGTGACGAATACAATTTTAAACGACTTGATGGATGACAACGAGTACGATATATAGTGTTTTACGATGTTGTACGATTCAAAACAATTGAAAAACTGCGGTACAATAGCGAGCGCGCGCGTATACTTAAGATTCAATTAAGGAATGTTGGTGTACGACGTCGTCTGACGACTGATTGACCTTCGTATACAATAGCGCGAAAAAAAATACCGCACGGAGGAGCGTGTTTGAATAGTGGGAGCCCGATGATGCAAGGCGAACAACGTTTGTTATTATATCGGTCGCGGAATTTAGTAGTGGTCGTTTTGCCGCGCGTGCCTATTCGTTTGGCGTTTTTACATTAGTTTTTCTTGTATTTTCGTCGCGGATTTCGGACGGATACGTATAATAAACAGGTACGTACTCGACGTTTAATAACGAAACGCTATAAATACGCACATTTAAATGGTTTCGGCATGATACGAACGTATCTATATACAAAAGAATATGACGAAACACGGTGATCGTTACGATAGCTGTGTGGTCGTGCTACGCTTTCGTTTGTGCGTGTCAGAATCAAAGTGTGTCGTTGTCGTTAAAAGCATTACGAAGAACAATAACAATTTGCTCAAGCAATAGTCACGCATTAGAGTTTATCCGTCTAACCGCCCTAAACTAGGTATATATTTTGAATTCTGATCTCTCTCTCTCTCTCTCCCTCTCTTTCTTCCTCCCTCTCTTTCTCCCTCCCTCTCTCTTTCTCTCTCTCTTTATATATATACACGTAAAAGCTAGTATAGGTATATCATAAATCACGATTAAATTAGTAATTACGTTCGGAATAATTATTTCACGGCCGCGGAATAAAAATATTAATTGTTACAAAATTAAAAACGCGTATTCCTTTTGTTCGTTGCCAGCGAGTGTAAAGGTCCGTGCGTTTCGTTTTTTTCTAAAAAATTAAATTAGCCAGTGGTCTGGGCGTTTTAAATTTTTATTTTTCACGTAATAATCGCGAGTGAAATTGCGTTTTTCGGGAAATTATTCGTTTTCGGTTTTCGTATTTAATATGGACGCGTATCACCGCTATTACAGGCACGCTAATTTGAGTATTTTCGTTTATTCCGCCGAACAAAAGACGCCAATGGGCCACGAATTAAAAAAAAAATCGCGCAAACTGCGCGAGTACATATCGAATAAATGAAAAAAAATGATCGAACGAAACAAATTCGATTAAAAATGTATGGCGAAAAACGGCTTAATATTTTAAACATTGATCTTTATACGTTATTCGTGTTTCTATATATAAGCGTAGCTTATATCGATGTTGTGTTTGTCCGGCCGTGTGTCCGACGGTACGTTCGTTCATTCTATCTATTCGTTACTGTGGTTACCGATATCAGTATTGATAACACCGGTTACGATATAGTTATTTATTTATGTATTTCAATAGTTACGAACCGGACAAAATGATGAGACATATTATCGTAGGTAGATTTATGTATTTACTTTGCGGTATTTGTAGCGATTTCGTGAGTATGCGACGTTAATAGGCGTAAATCGTAAATCACGTGTTATTGCCCCGTCATTCGCCGATCAATAGGCGAATTTACGAATTAAGTAGAAAATGGGCGAATAAATTGGGAATTTAGTAGTACCCTCATAAAGTGTAAAACGGTATAGTAGTCGCCTAAGTGTTTAGTTTAAAACGTATACTAAAGAAAATAGTATTATCGTTAACTTTTTTTATCGCGATCAAAGTTTTTTCTGCGGGTTAATATAAGCAACTTGTAATGAAATTGGCCGGCATTTTTAAAGAATTCGCGAGCTCGAAATGAAGTTCTACTCGGTGTAATTTATTTTTTTCCGCCGATTACAAACAATTACTGGTATACTGGCTTTTAACGGAGATCCTCGAAGTGTTTCTTTTCGTAGAATGTTTGATAAGTAACACCCCATAATTGTTAGCTATTTTAACGATTTCCTCGATTATAAAAATTATGGATTTACCTCTAATGTCGTTATATTTATAAATATTTGGACGCGTAATAAAAATGCCGTCGCCTCGTAATTATTCGTCGTCAAATAGAACGAAATAATACATAAATGTATAACGATTTATTTAACAGCGAATCGCTGTTACGTAAGCGTCTTGGCATTCTCTTTGTAGTGAAATCATCCAACGAGTAAACTATACTAATTTAAATATGCCGCTTACATAAATGTAAAACGAAAGTGTTTTTTATAATATACCGTACATAAATTTAGCGTAGGTACCGACTAATATACATTTTTTAATAATCGGAAACGTTTTATAATTAAAATTATTGTTTGGTAAAACGCTTTTATTATTAATTTTTAAGTTTAGCGAAAAATAATTATAATTTACTAGTGTTTTTACGGCGGTTTTTTTTCGCTCGCGCCAAGAAGACCGTAATAATCACGTAACAAAACAATAGGAACTACTTACGAAATTACTAAAATTATCAATAGAATACGCGGCGCACACCCCGTGAGAATTTACTAATTTAAAGTGGCGGGACAACGGAAACGCCATTGTGCCACTATTTTAAATTACCGAGTTCTCACCGGACCATATCAGCCGTGCGTCACTTAGAAATAAATAAATAAATAAACAACGTTGAAAATGCTTCGCGTGTTGGACGATAATCCATTTGTCGATTTGATATTCGCGTTTAGTAATCGACGAATTACGTCGATTACATTTACCCAAATGTAGCGATTATTGAAATTCGCCGACGGGTGAGTAAAAATGACGACACGAGTATTAAAAACAGTCGTTTCACGGAGACGATTAACCTATAAAAGGAAACGCTCTGTGCGCGTCTAGAATAATGTATACTTTAATCGAAACAAGCGAATAATATTGTCGATAGTATTTCCAAATAAACGAAAGTTTTATTATGAAACCGAAATACACTCTCTATCGCAAATTTAACTGTATTAAAATACAGTTATATAAGTAAAATTATTTACCATCGAACTACCCGATAAGTTTCGTTCGGATATTTCATAATTGAAGTTATTTCTCGGGAATATTCTTATGATTGAATGTCTTTTCGACACCGCGTATTTCATAAGCTCGAAATAAAATCAATTTCGAAAATTTCTTAAACATTTCATTTAAAATGGTTAAAATGTGTGACATTTTTACGTTTAATCGAAATAAAACGGAATATTCGTATAATATATTTTTGGCTGTAAAATACGATAAAATCAAGAAAAAAGCGGGGAAACGTAAAATATATATTAAAAAATAGCCGTAAAAGAGTTTGAAAAAATTCCGCGTAAAATGTATTTCGTTTTTTAAGTTTTGTTTTTTTTTTTATTAGCGTATCCATTGAAGTATACGAATATTTAGGGACAACGTGTACTTACGTTGAATAACAGTTTATTAATTTAAAATTTCGTACCGAAAATATTAATATCGGAACTAAAATTTTATTAAATTATATTTCTTTTAATAATAAATCAAATAAACGTTAAAAATGAAAATGTTATGCAGCAACAAACTATATAGATTTAACACGTTTAGTTCTCGCGATATATTGAGTCATAATAACTTATTTTGTATACAAAAAAATTTACAGACTTCGATTTTTTAAAAACAAATATTTGACGCTTAAGATTTGTCGGTTAATAGCATTACGCAGATGTATGAAATCCTAGGTCAATGTACGTAGAATTAATTAAAATACACAAAATTCGACATCGCCTAAAAGATATACACATAAAATGTAAAAAGCCCGGAAAGTTCTCTTTTGTCCTTCATATATCTAATAAACGATTTTTTGGAACATAATCACATTATAATTACATTATATAGGGTACCTTAGTGTATAAACTGTGCATTCTCCCTTCCTTTCTGTAATCGGATTGTTTAACTTTTAATGTAATTATAACAACGAACAGTACGCTTTAATTAATTCCGCAGAATTTTTCTGATTACCTTTCACTTAATCGCAAAAACTATGACTTGATAATTATTTTTACAGTAGGTACACGAAATAATAGTCGGCGACGAACGACGACATTTTCATATTGTTTTTAGGTCCATTCTATAATTATTTCGTGTTTTTGAATATAACAGTTCGCGGAATAAAAATAAACGTAATTTATCGAGAACTTTACTATATATATTGTCGGAAATTGGATCTTTTCTTTCGTTGGAGATAAGCTTATCTTTATATATTTAATTTGACAATTAAACGGACTCCGGTATAGCTATAAAGGCCTAAAGGCTAATCCTTTGCGCAACTTTACGATTGCGTTGTCGTTTTTAAAATGCCGAAATCGAACACTATTATGTCTCGAAAAGCGCAATAAAACCATTTGGAACTCAACTACTACGAACGCCAAAGTATATACGTATAGGCTACATATATTCGATTTAGTATATTTAAAACAGTTTTCTTCTGGTTGTTGAACGCGAAACTGAAAATAATAATCTAACCCCCAAATTCATAACGGACAAAAATATACCTATAAGTAGGTATCGATCGTAACGTTTTGATATTATTTGATTAATTTACAGAATATAATTTAGTTTTAAACGTACTACGGTAATATCTTATTACATATAAAAAATAAAAGTTTAAAAATCTCTACGTCATCGAGAGTTTCAAAGTCCCGTACATAGCTAAATGAACTGACATGTTAACTTACGCAACACGGGTTTCGGCGATTTTAAAAAAGAATTAATTATCGTTAAAATCGTATTTTTGGCCTCAATTCAAAATATGTATTTTTTTCTTAGGTAAAGTAGTTCATAAATAGATATTTCGGCTTAAAATATTTCCCTTTTAAAAGTCTAAGTTTGTCGTATTTTTGGCGAATATCCATTACAATTGTTTGGGTAATTAAAAACAGTTACCTAGAGTAATTATGATTTATGTTACGCCGGTAACGTTGTTTCTTAGCACAAATATTAATAATAGTGAAAAACGAGCCGAAAATGGGCCGTTTACGTTTTATCTAATAGTGTGTATACAAATAACGCGTAATTACAATTTAAATACGTTTTACTTCGAGTAATATTTGTATATTTATTTACGCGTTTATCTCGTTTTATAGATCTTGAAAATCTCGACCGTGTTAATATTACATTTTTTCGTCGGCGAATTTCATTGTTTTGTGCGTATGAAGCTTATTTATTATTTATTTGGTAAAAGTAATTCGTTAAATTGGAACTGTGTGTGTGTCTATTGTAATTTATTAAACATTTTGGAGCAACGTATAGACTTTTTAATTGCCTCGTATTTTATTTTAAGTATGTATAATCTTGATTAATCTTGTTGCTAATTTGTATTCGTTAACGATTAAAACACAGTATTACTTAATAAAAACTACGAACGAATATTTCAAAAAATGAAAAATGAAGCGTCGACGGTTCAGTCTTAAGTGTTTTTTTTCTTTATCGAGAATCGCGAATATGACCTCTATTATATAAAATAAATATTTATGATTATGTAATATTATTTAGTATGGAAATAGTAAATATTTACGTAAAATATTGTTTTTGTATTCGGAGTTTAGTAATGTTTTTTAAAATTCCAACGTTGAATTTTATAAAATATTGGCAAAAATCTTACAGTTTATCATAATTTAATGGCCCAATTAAAGGAATTCATTGTTTGATGTTCAACGAACTTTTAAATATTAAATAATTCATTTACGAAACTAACCGATGTTTGTACAATCGGTCCGAAAACTTATAAAAATGAAAAACTAAATTGTAAATCAGCGAATTAAGTTCTAAAAATACCTTTTGTGACTAAACCTTCGGGTGTTGACTAATACATTTTGTATGAATAAAATACTCGAATTCTATAAACAAATTTTCAAGAGGACAACGTTTTCAACGGTATTGGTCGTTTCAAACGTTAATACTCAGTTTATGACGACGGTTTGTTAGTATTAAATGACAATTTTGGGCAATCAATTCCATTTATAATACATATAATACAGCGAAAACTTTCTGTTAATGTTGGCCCATTTAATAACATTAATTTCGACTTCGTAATCTGTTATAAATACAGGTTTTTCTAAACGTAATCATGTTTCAAAAATTAGAAAAATCGGTTTTACGGTTATCGATCTACGGCAAATGTTTTTATCTTTCCATTTTCTCAAAATACGACTTTTAAATTCTGGAGTTTTTAAGTTAATAATCCGGGTCAATCGAAACTCGCCCTAGTAATACGTATTTTTCGAATTTTTCGATAATATATTTTCCGATTAAATACTTACTACGAACGTTTGGTAACATTCGGTAAACCGAGATGTGCTTAGAATCGTGTTTCGACTACCGGGCGATTTTCATTAATTTTTAAATAAAAAGAAATACGTTTCTATATTCTCATATTCGAGATTACGACAATTCACTAAAATCAATGATCCATCCAAACGACCCGAATGTATACGATTTTTGTAAATATTCGAGTCTATTTGAATAAATAAATAAATATGTATAAATATATATATATATATACACGTTCATCTAATAGAATATAAGAACAAAAATAATACTGTGCCCAGGAATATATTACGTTCGGGGTTGATGTTTTTGTTCCGCACCCTATTTTTCAATACGCGGAGAGTGTCGAAGTTGAAATTAAATTCGTTTCGATAATACAAACAAAAGTAACTTATTGTTGTTGCAGAAAACCGTTCGATAACGCAATATTTTTATGCGAAATTGTGGGAACGTAATCGTATAAATTACTGTCGCTTAGAAATTAACGCGGGGTTTAATCGTTTGGTATTTGAAACGAAACGTTTGTCTTTGAATAAGAAAAAAAAAACGTTTAGCGAGAATTTCGTTCTTTATTGAAAAACAATAATCAAAACGATCGAACCGGAAAAAGGAATAAAAATGAATAATAATTACGGATAGTTCTAAAAAGAGCGTTCCCGTTAAAATGTATTCGATTTTCCAATTACTAAACATGTTTTCGCTATATTTGTCATCTATATTATCGTAGGTTTTTTTTTTATTCCGTAATATTTCGTATTTACGTAGGAGGTGTTTATAGTTTTCGGATGATAATCTTTTGTGAACGAATAAACTTCGTTAATTAAAAAAAAAGCCACGAACGGCCGGCGAACGAAACATTTCCATAAAATATTTACCACCGTTTATTTTAGCGGCAAACCTAAGAGTAGTTTACCCCGTGTGTATGTAACGTAATATTATTTACTATTTTAGTATTAGTAACTCGCGTAATTTTTTTTACGTTATTTTGATAAATTGCTCGTTTAGTTCTATTAAGTTATAAAGTAATAACGGTAGCGAAGTCGAGTGTGTTCGTTCCTCCTTTACTCTAAACAACAAACGAAAGTAGAATACAGTTAGCTGAGTTTAGCTAATGTATCGAACGTTGACTAATAATAATCGTTGGTAATTAATCGATAACTTTCGGAGGGTATATCTGTAGGTACCTACAGAGTAAGTTATTAGACGCGTCCATTTCGGCAAACGCGGTTATTGATCGCAATCGAGATCGTATTTATATTATTATCGTAAATTACGGACGGCGTCGGATTTATATTAATATAAACCCTCAAAAAAAAAAACTACTACCGCGGTTAATATTCCGCGTCGTCGTCGTTCGTATTTTTAACGGTACTTACGAAAAACACGGTCGTTCGGGCGGTACTTTCGGAAATAACCGACGATCGGTACGGACGGTAAATCCGTAGAAATGAAAAAAAGGGTCGGCTAGGGGGGAGGGTGGAATACTTGGTAACCGTGTGCGCCCGTTGGACCGGCCGGCGGGTGTCGCCGACATTCGCCGCGTGTTCAAAATTCGTTCGCCGTATTACATTGGCTACGAAATCGGCGCGAAAACGGGTAAATCTATTACGCGTTTTTTTTTTTTTTAAATCGCAGTCCC
>JAIPRN010005628.1:0-10038 GCA_025469175.1 Geopemphigus sp. TES_GeoC_2020 | reverse complement strand
GCTTTCTATCCGGTAGCGGGCCGAAAACACGCGCGTCCCGAATTCGAGAACTTACGGAGTCTATCCGCAAAAACCGCGCCGAAGTTTCGATAAACCACTAACGTAATACCTACACGCGCGTACGAAGGTAAGTAATATGAACGCGGTAGCCGACGTAAACACAAAGTTCGACCCGGTTACGAACGATAACGGATGGAGACGGAGCGGGCGTAACGCCGACGACGAACTTACGCGATGCTGGAGACGAATCGCGGCGAACGTGAAGAGTACGGCGGTAACACCGCCACCGTACAGTCGTGCGCGCGCGAGTGTTTCCGGAAATGTTCGTGACACGCAACCTAACGCGCACGCGTAAATAAAAATATCCGCCGGCGCCGGTGGTGCCGACGGTTTCCCGAATATTATTATTACCGTCCGTCCGCCCGGTACGTGACTGCCGCCAGGCCATTAGGTGGCACAAGTGCCGCCGCGTCCTTTTATACAAATCTCTTTGCGTGACGTCCCTCGAAATCGTACCATACGCCGCTAAAGGTCTCGCCGAACGGCCCGGAAACGGTTCGCTTCGTTGTTGCGCCGGACGAACGAACGAGACACACGATCCCTCCTCATCGTTCGTACACGTCGTTTTGTTCCAAATGTTTAGGTATTTTTCGACCAACCGCCGATCGAAACAATTCAAATACTCGAAATTCGCCGGCGAACTAATTCGCCAACGGACGACGTTCCGATAGTTTAAGAACAGAAAACGTTCCGTGTTTTATTCGTTCGCCAAAAACACGAAACGTTTAAGACGGAACGGACGGTCCGACGGCGTTTCGTTTTTCTTTCGTCCCATTCGACGGTATAATAATTAACGACGTCGAACCACCGACCGTTCGTATAGCCGTCACGATCGTACAACGGATTTACGCTTTTCTTCGTTTTCTTTAAAAGCGCCAATTCGTTAATGGAGGAGGGGGGGTGCAATCGTCATATTTTTGTCCGATCGATGAAAACGAATCATTCATACGGACTAACCGATAATTTGTTCACAATTTCGAATCGATTCGCGGTGATTTCTTAAAGCGAAAACGAAAAATGTGAACGATTTCAAAAAAAAAAATCGTCCGTAAACGAACGTTCGTTATACGCGTGAAATAGACGCGATTTGTCTCGGCGGGTATGTAAAATAATATTACATAAATATAAAGTTGATATTCGCGTGACGGAAAATTTATATTGGACGAGTTCGTTTTTCTACGTACGATTATGAAACGAATAGCGAGTAATGCGTTTCCAAACGAGGTTTTCGTTTAAAATAATAATAATACGCGAGCGTCGAATTATTTACACGGGAAAACGAATAATAATAATAATAATAATACGCGAAAATATTTAATTAAAAACTGTACGGCGGGAATTCCTCGACGTTCGTTACGTAAAATATACCGCTCATTTAAACGCGTAATTGCGACAGGCAGACACTTCGTATAATAACGGACGTGCGCGTGCAAAAGTTCTCGTAACCCGAAGTAATTTTTGACGTCAATTTTCGGGTCGTGACGCCGAAACTAACCGTTTTAACGAACTGAATACGTCGTCACGTAAACTAAACTGTATTGGAACGCGATATCCGTCGTGCATCCACACGGTGTAACGTAAAATCCGAACACGTTTAAGTCCGTCTCTGATCGAAAATGGTTCCATCCTTATCCGGAAGACTTTGCCAAAGTATCGCGCGAAATGAACAACTCCCGTACCGGTTTTCGCGCGTTTCTCGCGTACGCTTTCGTTCTAAAAAAAAAAAACGGCCGGTTCCGTTTTATGACACGACACGGGCAATATATTTACGGCGCGCGAAACGTATTTCGAGTTTAAACTACGTGACCGAACTAACATGTACCGTATTCAATTACCTCCCCCCCGAAAAAAAAACCGTATAAACTCGTAAGCCGAATTTACGAGCCAAACGCGAGCGATTTATTCGAAATTAACGCGAACTCCCGCCATACTTTATTTAGCTCGAAAGCGAATTATCGCCGACGAATGAAAACGGCGATTCCCGTTCAACGAACTGTTCGCAAATATACGAATTAACGCGTTTTTCGATTGAACCGATTTGCCGGCGTTTTCGTCGCGGCTATATTCCGGAACGCAAAAAAACGTTACGCGGCGTTCCGTAAAACGTCGGCGGTAAAACGCTTTCCCGAATAAAAACGCGTTCCCGATTCCGTCGCAAACCTAAAACTATAACTAGCGTTACAATAACACACGCGGAGGGGCGTCTATGATTCGGCAATTCGAAAATAAAACGCGTGCGAATAAGACACCCGCTCGATAAATCCGTTAACACGCGCCCGCCAATTCGCTTCCGGCGCAACGTCGCGTATAACAGCGATAATTACCCGCGCACGCCGTGATTGTCACGGTTTACTAACAACCGTAATTAATCGTTCGGCCATTTCGATCGTCGTCCGACTTGTTACCTTTAAATCGCGCCGATAAATCTCCCGGAGCGAGTTTAGACCGTTCCGAAAGTTGCGCCGCCGCCGAATCGCGAATGTGGGTGGCGACGACGTAGAGCGCCCGGTCCTCCTGCGTTACAATCGTTTGACAAAACTTGATCGGGCGAACTTTGTAACGGGCGTCGGGGCAGAGGATAGCGCGTAAAGGGATTCGGCGGCGTACACTGGCTGTTGCGGCTCGACAAGGTTAGTTCGGGAACGGCCGTATTTATTTAAACGCCGCGAGTCCCTCCTCGGTCGGTCACCCATACGCGATTTACCAACGGCACAATATACCGAACGCGCGCCGATAACCGTCGCCGGCCGTTATTCGAGTACGTTTGTCGACCGTACGAGCCAAATAACGTCTCGTTAATAACGTTTACGTCGACAATTTAACAGCCGCGTGTTCGCGTTCCGTTCGGTAAACGGTCGCGGAAACGCCGCGTAGTTCTGTTCGCGCGGAAATATTGATTTTTATACGTACGTGCCCGTCAACAGGTAGGTGCCGTGTGTTCGGTATACGATACGAAATCCCGTTGAGCCATTAAGGTGACTACGTACGTCGGTTTTTTTCTCTTTAACGATCGCACGCGTCCGGAGTATTCGACCAAATATTCCCCACAAACGTAAAGGACGGCGGGATTCATTCGCCTTCGAGCTGACTAACCGTACACGGGGTCGCGTAGTAAATATCCTATTTTAATTAAACTGGAAATTTCCTTCGGGCCGTTCGGCGATCGGCGGAACCGATAGGGGGCGTATTAATCCCGTTTACGTTAGCGCTCCTCGATTACGGTAAATTGTTTAAAGTTCGCGCGCGACCCGTGCACGCCAACCTCGAGGTCGAATTTAATTACCGCCGCCGACGAATTTCGTTAAAAATTATTTTTCCGCCGACCCCGTGGCGGCGCAATTGCCGCGACGATCGGCTAATGAAATTACGCCGGCGAAAAGATAGCGCGTCGACGTAACCGCGCGCCAAACGCGAGACAAATGTCACAGACGCCTACGTGAAAATAAAAAAAAAAAAGGAACGAAAAACGGTACAATCCGTAGGAAACGTGTAATACTTGTTTTTTTTTTTTTATTAACCGATAAGAGGCTTCAACAACGACGGTTTTTAGGGTCGACGTTAACTTAATAATAATAAATATTTTAATAAACGTTGTTTTTGAGAATTTACGGTTTACGGCTTAGTTATTTCGAAAAAACGTAACGATCGCGATAGTGGTCTCTTCGTTGACGGCTCGTTCGAGTGTAGAAGGATCGACGTATTCGAGACAGTTGATTACTACGTGCCCTATTGACAGAGTTTCATTCGCAAGTATCACATGCTGGTACTGTTTCGTTTCTAATGAGGTAACTCTGAGTTAGATGGCAGTGGCCCGTTGCAGTTCGAGTAACTTCCCCTCTTTTTCTAATGTCCAGGAGGGTATTTCGATCCTTTTTACGTATAGTTTTACGTTTCTCAGTTCGTTGTAGAGCGGTATGTTTGCCATTATTCCTATATTTTGTGACGTATGAGATGATTGTATAAGCTTCGGACGAGGCTAATAAATGAATTCTCGTAGACACGTGGTTGGCGGCCACGTGTGCTTACTCATTTTCAGGTATCCCTGAACACACGTGGAACATATTGGGTACGCGTAATACTATCGGGCGTTCTTAATCGAAAATCTACGAGTGCGTCACTCCCGGGCGACTTACATACGGTCGACGGAGTGCTGTGTGGCTGTATGGTACGAAATTTCGAATTCCATTTTCCGCTTAAAAATTGTCGAAATATCATTATTTACCGTGGAACGATAATAACGAATAAATAAACGGAATATATGGCCGTCGGTATATTTTCGAAAACGCGAAACGCGTGGATTACGAACAAAAAAAAACGGATAACGTTTCGACACGCGCGTAAATAATAGCCACGTGAATAAGCGTAAAATTTACTTTGTACAAACGATAAAACGTTCGTCGATAATTTCTCGCCGCGTACTCTTTCCACGTACACACACGCGCGCGCGCGCACGTATATATATATTTCGAATAGTTACGAAACCGCGCGAGCGCGCCCGTACGTAACACACGAAAGGTCGAACGTTATATGACCCGGTGGCGACATGTGATCGATTACCGTCGTCGTCCAACCAACCGAACTAATAATACTGTTATTCCGGTTCGACAAGACGAACGTCTTAAATTTGTACGCGGCTTGATCGTTGTATTGTCTTTGAGATGGGCCTCGAATACGCTAATCAATATGATTTATGGTCCCGTTAGACAATATCCGAACGGCGGTACCACACGCTTGTCTACGTCGATAATCCGACTAAGTGGTTTATATACGAACGTACATTAGTTTTAATGAACCGATAAACGGTATTCGTAAACTTTCGGAAATAGGTCGCGCGAACAGGTCGTCGTCTCGCCTTCGGTTCGAGTCGTAACGAACACGTGACGAAACACGCGACGACGTATTTTATCGACGCGAAATGATCGGAATATCGGACGCGGCGTATATGCCTCTACGTATGCCCAAAAACCGAATGATTATTACGGACTACGTACTTAATTGCGAACAACGTAATCGACGAAACGCTCCAATCAACGAGTCGGACGCCGCCCGTTCGCGGCACAAAAGTACACCGTTCGCGAAACGTTCCGTAGTTCGAATTAGACGCGCCGCGGGCTTCGGCCCGAATTATACGTACAAAATACTAGGGGACAATTAACACGGAAACAAATAAAAACTCGTCGTACGGCTAATTATTACGTCGTAACGTGACAATTAATTAGCGACGAAAATAGGCGTCGATCGAATCGATTATCAACGGTTTTACCGGACGGCGAGCGACAACGTAAACGCTAATAGTCCGAAACGTACGCGTGAAAATCGTCCCGGCATAATGTTCCGGACCGCGGGGCGTAAACCCTCCGGGAATAAACGATATTACCGCGAACGCGGTTACGTAAACGCTTTTCAATTCCGATCGTATATTCCGATTCGTAGACAATTCGCGTATAATACGCGACAATTAGTAGGGGCGTACGAATATCCGTTGGGTTCGTTTTACGCTATAACGGAACGGTAAACATAGACATACGCCCGCAATTAGGCGGAACGATTTATTCGGAGCCGAAGGGCGAATTTCGTCGTCGGCAATTTTATATACGGGGGGGAGGGGAAAGAGCGGAAATTTCAAAACACGCGTTCGATCGCGCCGGTCGGAAATACGAGTAATATAATCGATACGATCATCTCGTCCGGACAGTTTTTCGGACGAAAAATAATTTACGGTATTCCGGTAAGACCGTCCGGTTTATACGGCGCGTATTTATACGCTCGGCCCCGTATGGCTGTCGGACACGTGAAAAAAAACCGTTTTACGCCGACAGACGCGGACGAAAATCACGGACGTACGTTATCGAACACGATCGCGTTTTATTCAACGGGCCGTTACGACGACGGGCGCCGGTCGCGTCGTTTATGTCGTTATATTTAGACGACGAAATTTAGATCGGTCGGGCGAGACGGTGTACGTTTTTTTTTGAACGTGTTCATGTTTGAAACGATCATGTCCGCCGGCGGACACTTTACGACGTAGTTTTCGACAATTTTCGACAATTTCGTAATCACGTTTTTATTACGAGTACGTCGCCGCTCGATTTCGACGTAATTATATATATATGTATACGTTTTAATTTACGTAAACGAACGATTTACACGAAAATAATTAATTAATTCGCCGGTTAATTAACGTCAAAAGTTCCCGTACACGCACGGTGTATACGTTTTCGATACGCCTACGAGAAATGTTATTATACGCGCGCGTATATTGTCTGTTTACAAGTTTTCCGTATATATACGTTCGTTTGACTTTGTTAAACTCTATACATCGTCTCCCGTATTCGCGTAATTACGCGATTATGTATATACGTATATTTATTTTTTAAACGTACTATTAAAACGCGCGAATAATGTTTTAATTACTTTTCGTCGTTACCGAAAAGCAACTCCCGAACACGACGTTCCACCATTCGCTTCTTTTCGTCAAAACGTTGACTATTAGACGGTTCGTTATTACGCGCCCGATATTCGGCGAAATTCTACGTACGTTGTTTCGTCCCGCGCGTATTTTCAAATAACGAACGGTGTAATTTAACGACCGGCTCGATGTACGGCCCGTGTCCGTTTTCGTTTTTTTTTTTTTCATCACCTACGTATCTTCTACTACTCGCGCTCGCGTAATAGATAATAAATCAATATCCGCCCGGGAAATCGTATGGTAACCGCGCGCGTTGGGCGCGGTCGAGTTTTTCCGATTTGTCTTTCTTAAAAATTCGTCGTCTTCCGGCCGTTTCTCGTGTCGTAATTTCAACAAAAAAAAAAAATTAACTTCCGATTAAAAAATGTTAGAACCATCCGTGGACGTATTTACGCGTTTACCACTGACCGAACGGATTAAACGACGACACGTGTACTACTAACACCGCTACGGAAACACGGTTACCGTCTCTACTCGTGATCGACTAATCGAAGAATATCCGTCCGACGACACCTCGCCGTCCCGGGGCCGATCCTCTGCCGTGAACGACTAATTTTCGCCGCCGAACAATGCTTCCGAGCGACGACGACGTTAACGGCCAACGTCCAGACGCACAATGCGCGACGCTCTCGAAGGTCGTATTGTTTTTTTTTTTTTTTTCGTCCCCCGTTTTCAGATATGCGGATCACGTACGGCGGTCGTATTACAAAACAGAACGTCTCCTCGACAAGAATGTCAAGCGAGATACCCGACCGTTCTCTTCCAATTACAACGAGACCTCCGTTTTCGAATTTTTTGTACGGTTTTTTTTTTTTTCGTTCGGAACGCGCTCGAGCCAAGCCACGAATCGCGCGTACTACTTTTCGTCTCACCCCCACCCCACCACACGTAACCTCACAAAAATTTCCCCCCTCCCAACATCCCACTCAAACCGACCGCGTTCTACGTAATTCACGGTAATAAACAACGAAATTATTCCGAACCACGGGTAGGTATTTACTACTTTCGGCGTAACATGTATTCGGTCGTAAAACGTCACGACGCGTTTGTTTATTCAATTTACCTGTCCCCGCGCGTACAAAATTACGGACGAATATTTTCATCGAAGTCGTAAATTCGAACATTTTATCGATCCGACCATTACCGGGAGCACGGGCGTCGGCGGGTTTTTATAACGTTACACAAACGGCAATGGCTACTAGCCAAACGGGTTATATACATACATACGTATAAATAAACTGTTAAGAGTGACTAAACGAGATAACGGCGGCCGAAGTTTCGTAGGGTTCGATTTCTTGTTGTAATTCGATCGACCGTATAGTCTCGATTAAAAAAATGTAAAAATACCCGCAGTAATATTCGAGACTAGCGTGTGTCGTTCGAATTGGCCGTAATACGTCCTGTATTACCGTACGACGTTCGTCGAAATAATGAAGTCGGAAATTCGCTCGGAACGAGAGCGTAATTATGTTACGAAACTATAACGACGACGCTATATTTGAATCGTCCCCGAAATATGACGTAATATCGTGAAACCGAATTGCGCGATATTATTATTCTACGGTCGGTTCGCCAGACGCACGCGACAATCGACGTCTCTTGTGTCAGGCAGATCTTTCGAAATCTCCGAACGACCGAATCGGGCGGCGTAGTAGACGTTATTGCGCGATCGTACGGTAGGTAAACGGTACAGCGTATTCGTCGAACGAACAAACAAAATCGTCTCGAGTTCCGAACGGAACTCGTTTCGTCACGCCGAAAACGGCGAACACGGTTTATAAAACCGGTATTGCGAAAATTCGGGACCGATACATTTTGTCGGAACTCTCGGAGCGCGCACCTGGCGTACGATCGCGCCGAATCGTTCCGTGTAACGTTTTACGCGTTTTAACTATTATTATTAATATCGTTCCGGCGACGATCGTCGTTTTATTTAATTCAATTAAACGGAATAGACGAACGTCCGTAACTTGGCTGTATTTCTGTTTATTTCGTCCCTACTGTTATTAAACCTATACATGTATATATATATATATATATTATTGTCCCTCTCGAATTAGGCGATTCGGTGCGTGGAATTCCTGCGGTGTTATTTCCCGTCCATTTCCCACACAAAGATCGAGCGCAACAATGAAACAAGAGTATTCTATTCTCTATGTACGATTGGATACGCCGGATCACAGACACGCGTAATTTCAGCCGTTCATCACGCCTGCGGTGTAAAAATATAATAAAAATAACGACTAAATAGACGTCGACGAAATCCAATTTCCAAGTTCTCCTCGGCGCGAGAATTTATTTCACCGAAACCCGATTTGATAAATCAATTTACGATTCAATCGTACCTCGTACGTCGTATTATATACACACACACACGCATCTAAATTACTTCAACGAACGATCTCGTGAATATCGTCGCAAATGTTAAACGTGCTACGAAAAATTGTACACTAGTCGCGCGTATTTATCGTCGTTTCGAGTACTCCGCGACGATTATCGAGTACAATATCGTTTACGAATTCGTTACGTTGGTTTAGCTATTTCGACTGGTTTTTTAAATATTCCAACGAACGAAAATACGAGAATCTCGAAAAGTCAACGACGAAACAAAGTCGCCCGTAAATTAGTAAGTTTTCGAGCATCCCGAACCGTACGTACGGTAATCGTCGTCGGATAAAAATGCGCGTTCCGAAACGAAAAACCGAAAAGGGTTTTAACGCGCGACCGAAAAAAGAGCGCTACGACGTTCGGCCCGAAACGTAACAACGGCACAAAGTGTACTTACGCGCCGGAACTAACGTAATAGGGACAATTTTCGAATAGGCGCCGAGTAGAATTGTCGACGGGCGCGTACCTTAACGCGATCGTCGCGATCCGCCGCTAATTCGTTTGATCGTTTCATACCGATGTCTTTACGTTTCTCTTGGCCACCCGGACGGTCGGAATCGTTCGAAATAATGGGGCCGTCGGTTCGTTCGTGCGCCGGCGAAGAATACAATCCATTGTTTAAATACGTCGGTCGCGTATTCCGTGTACGGAGAAGCCGGTAGAGAATCGTCGATCGGTAATTGCTCCCGCTCTCTCTCCTCCACTCACCCGGTGGGGGGGCTGAGGGTGATGGGAGGAGAGGGTTAATTAGTCGAAAATCGTACGTAACGAAACGAGAGCGGTACATCCGTGGCGGCGTGGCGATGAAGATGGAGGCGAATACCGTGGGGTAAAAAATGAAACGGTACGAACGAAATTCGTCCGGCATGAGCGGATAAAAAACAAAAACGAAACCGCGAAAAGGTCGCGTATAATGCGTTCGCGTCGACAACGCGCGAACACCGTTTGGCTGGTTCGTTCGGCGCGCACGGGAAACGTTCGACGATAACGCCGCCAGGGGCCGAGTCGCGTACGCGGCGAAAAAACTTTTTACGGAACGCTTTATTCGTTTAACTGTTCCGCGATAGTAGGGGACCACCGTCGTAATCGTGTTTAGCACGAAAACTCGTCTCGGCAATTTT
>JAIPRN010005627.1:0-10042 GCA_025469175.1 Geopemphigus sp. TES_GeoC_2020 | reverse complement strand
AAGTTAAATACGTCGGACAAACGTTTTAATCGTTACCGTTGGGTAATACTCGAAAAAAATATATACAAAAATACATACCCGCGTTCTGGGACGAAATTTCTCTACCGAGAAACCGAGTGGTTCACACTCGGCTCTGCGGGTCGTAAACAAGTATAGTCTATAGAACGTACAACAACGTCGAGTAACTCAAAAACGGCAATTTCGAAACAAGTACGAACCATATGCGCGACAACTTTGTGCGCGTCCGTCGTTTCGTCAATTACGTTTTATGCGCGCATTAACGGCGAAAACCATTGTAATCCGTGGCGGTTTCCCTTTCGCCGTAAGCGTCGCCGTTTTTGGCGCGAAATTTGTATCTTCGAAAAGAAAATTTGACGATACGATCATTACGGAAACTAGTGGATCAAAACAAAAATACGGACGTCGGCGGCTATTTTCAAAAAGTAGTTGTCGCCTCGAGTATCAAATTTGATTCACAATTTAGATTTCCGTGTCTGAGTATCAACTTAAATATACTCAGCTTGAAACGGACTAAATTTGATCAAAATCAAATTGTTATCGCGAAATAATTGAGCGTACGTAGTACTCGGGGACGATGGTGGAAGTTATTCGGATTAAAATTAATGGGCAATATTTGGGCAACTTTGTGGCGCATCACGTACGATACTCGAGGCGGTCAATTCGTTAAAGTAGTCCTTTCGGTTCGGCGTTTCTGTTGTCGGTTTAAACGTGCGTGTATCTATTTCGAATTTCCAACGTCGCTTTCGCGTATTCCGACGCGAGTTGAAACGGAAATCCGTTTCGTTTACACGCCGTACGTTTCGCGCACCTCGTTGGCGCGCATTTTAATGTGAATCAAACGTTCCGTTTCGCGGGGGCCGTTCTTCCATCACGACAATCGTGACGTAACGCGAGTACCGAAATACCCGTTTTTACAAACGCGCGACGGGTTTTCACTATGACCCGTGCGTATTTATATAACTCGGCGATGACGCCTTTCAATTATTCACGTCCTAGTACGGCGGTGGCGACCGACCTTTTATTTACCGAGAAACAAAAAATAGTTCCGGGCCAAAATCTTAAAACATTTCCGGAATACGAATAGAATATCGGATAAATAGGCGTTTCAATATTTAGTCGCGATGGTCCGTCTTAATGCGGGGTCATAAATATAATTATAATAGTACCGATTATCGTAAAATATTCTTCGAAAACCGCTATAATTTTTTCGCGTATTACGCACGTACCTTTAGTTCGCCGTTCTATTCGATCGTTTTCCCACGGTTCTCGAAAAAAATACACCACGGTCGCAGTCGATTTTCCGTCACTTCTTTCGTCCGGCACACAAAACTACGTGACCCGACAACGCGACCAACTAAATCGATATCGGTGACGGATAAACGACCGCGGTTGTAGGAATTGTAGATAGTATGGTCGCGTACCGAGGTACGATTCGCTCGAAAAACGATAAATACTGTAATATTATTTCTATTATTAATCGTAACAACGATAACGTCGCGACACACGTCTAACGAACACAATTGACGATACGTAATGGGTGAAGAAGAAATATTCGCTTATATTTTATTTTACGCGCCGTCGCGTCTTGAAAGGTCACAATACTTGACACTAACCCATTAAATCTGTTTCGGATTGATTCCATAGGAGATTTTTATGTTATATACACACACACACGAATTCGTTCTAAAAAAGGTATTCAAATTAACACGTGATTTAGCACAAGTCGTTATTTTTATTTCGCCAGTGTTACAAGAGTTTCTAATTAAATATATATACCTATCGTACCTACGATAGAATAAAGAACAAAATATCGAGATACGCGAGATTGACGAGCGTTCGTGATTCGCTTAACGACTATATGGGGGCTGTATTCGTCCGTGTACACTGTTCGATATCGTAAAAGTGTAAAAACTAAATATGTATAACTAAAACAACGAATTCTTAACGATACGTTACGTTTTTAGATCAATTTCGAGTTTTTTTTTACTCGCCCCGATTTTTATTAAATATTTTGGCGGGCCGTTGTAGTTGGTCGTCACCTCTGTCCCGAAACATTATCCGACGATTATTATTTTCACGGCGTTTACACGACCGAAACAAACGGGAAACGCCAATAATTCGCCGATATTGGGAAACACGGGAGTAAATATTCCTATCGGTTGCGTTCGGTCAATTTCGTTGTCACCACTCGATACAAAATGAGCCACTCGGTCGGCCTTTGGTTTTTTCTAAAGTCCTGAACGATACAGCGACCGCGTGAAATTATTATATATATATATATTCTCACGTAACCGTCGTCGGGACGTAAACTATTTATCGATATTCTCGATAGTAAATAATCAAGAACGTCGTCGGAATTATATAAAAGGAAACGATCGTTTGACGATTGCTTTCGCGAACGACAAATTATTGGCGAAAATCAAACGTCGAACCACCCAAGTCCGGGAAATTCACGTTCGGATCGTCGTTACTTGATAGGCGCGGTTTCGCCCGAACGCGCGACATATACGATCGATTATTAGTCGGCGACGCCATTCGTGGCCGAAATGGTCGGTAGTCGACGGTGAAAATATGAAGGAATATAAACGACCGGATTATATAGTTTACACTGGAGCCGCGCGCTTACTCCGTAACGTTCCCGCGGAGCGACACCGTACCCCGGACGACTTACGAACCGATCATCGCGACATTATTTATACGATTGTGTATATAGAGTTCGTACACCCACTAAACGAGGTAATATTAATAGAATTTAAAAGTCGCGCGATTCTAACGCCGTTGCAATTCAAACACGTCGATTTTGTTAACGTACCTCGTGAGTGTGAGCCCCCCCCCAGGGGGAAGTAAAAAAACGCGCGAGATACGCGACGTCCGTTTTATTTTTTCTCCACCCGGTATATGGACGCCGTAATTAACGCGCTTTTAACCGTAGACTTTAGCCTCGCCGTCGCCGGGTTTTTTTTGGTTCGAACGGTAGCGCCGATTAGTTTTTATCTATACGTCGTACGTGTGCATATAAATAAATATCGAAAGCGGTGGATAGCGCGGTGTGAAGAGTATTTACGACGCAAACGTTATTCGTGAATAACGCGAGCTACGTTTTTTATCGAGAGAGAAAATAAAGGGAACTTTGACCGGTGGTAGGCACAATTACGATACGTTTCTCGGTAAGTGTGTTGTATACGCGATGGATATAACGAAGTGAACGGGAAAGAGGTGTTTAAAAATAAACGGAACGAGCGACGTGAATTACGCGTTACAATAGTTTTCGAAAAAAAAAAAAGCGCGCTTATACGCGCGTATGCCCGTGCGGGAATCGACGACGACGACCGGTCTTTGGCCCGTAATATTGAGGCGAACGTAACCGACGATAACAGCCGGACGACGACTGTTCGCCAACGTAACATTGAACGTCGGTCAACGTGTGGTGGTGGGTGATAGAGGAGAATTGTATTAACCTCGGAATCGCGTTATTTATCACGAAAACGTCGTTTACGCGTCACCGATTTTATCAACCGATTTCCGTTGCCTCCCGACGCCGTTCTTTCTTTTTTTCGGTTCCCGTTCGTTTCGTTCGTACGACTTCTCTACGCCTCCGGACTTATTTCATTTACTCGCGTGTTTCGATTGTTTAATTACGATTAGTTCAAAACAGCGCACGTTTAATAAATCGTTCGCATCCACGAACCGCGGCGTCCGGAGTAGGACGCGATCGAACGAAATACGCGTGTTTGTAGCCAAAGGGCGTCGTCTCGCCCGACGGACCATTTCGTCTTATTCGCGTACAACGATCCGCCACCATGGCGTTTTCCCTTCCGCACGCGCCCGAATCATCCACTAACATCCTGAGCTTGCCGGCCGAATTGATCACGCACATCTGTAGTTTTGACGAAATCGACACGAACGATATATTCAATTTGGCCGCGTCTTGTACCAGATTCAACGAAATATTGTTCCACGAAGAGAACTCCATACTCTGGAAAGTCAAATTTGCACAAAAGTATCTGATTTTTGTATCATACGTCTACACGACTATTATTGTACCGTCGCGTAATTACTCGTTATAATTGTCGGTATTTTTTATTTTTTTGGTTTTTTAACGACGTTTAGGTATAGTAATTGGACCACGGATGAATTTGGAATCATTATTAACGAACAAAACACCTGGAAGGACGAGCTTATAAAGCGTATGAACATGAACAAGGCCATAGCTGACGCGGTTAAACAATTGGAATCAAATTTCATATGCTACAAACGTATACCGTACAGTTTGTTCCCATTTATTGATGAGTTCAACGCGAACAATGAAAGCCGTTCGTTTTACATTTTCCGTGCCACCCTAGATTATTATAAGAATTTATTACCCAGTAAACGGTATTGTCGTAGTTCAAAAATTTGAATTAATGGTACTTATGATTTACTTGCATACATTTACCGACTTTCAGGGAAGTGCCCAAATTGAACGTTTTGTACTCGGCACGCATATTTTTAATATACGTTTGCCAACTATATTTCGGTCATGAAATAAACAATTTTTCAAATTTACCATTAACGGAACAAACTATCGAACGAGGAATTTACTTGTTGTCATATTGGTGGCGTCCAACACATGGTTTATCGTATTATAAACAAAGTAAACGAGCATTATTAAAATAAAAACGTTCGATTATAATATTTTTTTTCTTTTAACAAATAATTTTTATAGGCCGTCAGTTGGATACTATTGCTTTGAAAGTATGTGATCAACTTCGTTTAAAGAACCCACACCATCCAATATTTATGAATGAAAATTACGTAGAATTCGTAATGAAAAATGGAAAATCTAATATAGATCATGATTTATATAACAAGGGAGACGCAATGATAGTACTTGAATGTATTAATAATGTCTTATTCGATGATATGAAATTATTGTGTTCTAATTTTTATACTCGTACTTCTGATTGTTATTTATTAAATAAAGTATGTCAAATGTTAACTTTAATCATTGTACTCATAATTTATGTAATAATTTGTTTTGCTTAGGTTCTTGAAAATAAGAAAGGCTCTACATTTTTACTGTCTGTGTTGTACGAATCAATCGCTCGACGGTTAGGAATATTAGTTAAATTAATTCCTTACAACCGTGGGTTAGATGTATTTTGGACATCGTCGTGGATAGAAAACGAACATGTAGATAATGAAAAGTTTTTCATAGATGTTTACAGAGCTGGCTTATTTGTAAAGACTGAAATTAATCATCATGATATATCAGACGATAGATATTCAGTATCTAAAGTAAGTAATAGTTAATAATATATTAAAAATTACGGTGACTTTTTTAAGTGGTTAATAAATTATAAGGTATGATAAATATTTTATATAAATTGGAATGTTGGCATAATTTACCATAAAGTTTATAACGAATTTGCTTCATTAAAAAAAAATCACTGTCAGTTTGTAAACATAATTTTTCAAGTCACTTTGATTATGTGTATGTAATTGATACACTTACGTGTCTTTAAGGTACTACATAATAATTGAATTTTATCACAGTAATAACAATTTAATTCGTTTAATATGGAACAAGTAATAACTTAATTTTCAATAGCACTAAAAATGTCTAACAGAATATGTCAAATATATTGCTTTCAGTAAGCAAATAGGTTCTAGCCAAATATCGACAAAGTATGTTTGAAACAAAAAGACAGATTTTATGTTTACCACTTTAGAACAAAACAAATATAGTTTGTTTTTGTTATGCTTTTTAATTAAACATACAGTGTATAAGAATTTTTTCGGAAGTAACCGAGTGAAAATATTTTCGAATGGATAGGGCAATTCCAAGAAAAATTTACTTTAGAATTGTTTACCCAAAGTTCATATCACCCAATGTTTTAACGTTGTATATTTTGGTGAACTACGCAGTTGAAAAAAATCCTTAAAATAGAAGCTGCGCAAAACTGAAAAAAAAATACAATTTTTCTTAACAAATTATTTTATAAAATGATACGATATATTAACTCAAATGATGTTAATGTATGAATGTCTTAAAAACAGCGTACCACCATTGTTACGTTATCTAATAATGTTAAATAGTGAATTTGAATATAATTTAAGTACAACGACGTAATTACCATGTTAAGGAAAATTATTCCTTCAATTTTAATCTCGAAATTGAAAACCGTATTTTTAACGAGCTTAAGAAAACAAAACATGTATCGTAATTATCATTATGTTCGATAATGTTTTTAGTTATACAAGACATTTAACGGACTAATTGAAGAATTTTTTTTCGCAAACGAATGTATGAGTAAATTTACGTTAGATTTTCAAAAATATTTAAACCCCGAGGATTACTACGCTAAATGGAAATATTGTTCATTTTACGTATTTAACGAACAATATCCATATCCGTTATTCGGCAATACTTTATGGCACCCCCTAGTAAGTGGCCTTGTACGCTTGTATACGTTTGCACGAAACTTGTAATAGATTTATTAAAATACGTTTATTATTATAATTTCGTTGTTAGGCATCGAATTATAGACGGGAGGAAACGCAGTTGTACCAAAGCGTAAGTAATTTTACGATTATTGAAAATAACGAAACTATTTAAAACGTTCCGTTTCCTTTTGTCCGTCAGTGGAGAAACATTTTCCCCTCGGTACCGAACAAACGCAGTAAAGAGAATAACCCGAAATACTCGATTGGCATGATGGTTGCCATTATTCCGTCGTTCCAAAGTTATTCGATAAAACTGAAGAAAGAAGGCATTATTGTGGGCTGGAAAAATATGCCCGATAATCAAAAGATGGATACAATTACTACGTATTATGTACTGTTACAACCCGAATATTCTTACACTCTAGACAACTACCATCTCCCGGAAATTGTGCCTGTAATGGGAAAAAGACCCGGTATGTTACGAACGACTTATATTTGAGATTGTTTTTGTCGTTGTGATCGATCGTGTACAACGATTTCGTGTTTAGAAATCTAAAAATAAATAAACGTAACGCCTAATTTATAATCGTAATAAAAGTACAGTAGAGAGTACCATGGCGCGTAAGAATACGTAATACGGTTCGATTAAATACGACGAAACATTTTCGCGATTTTTTTTTAAATTTATAATATTTTCCCGTGATATTTACGCGTTTTCGACGTTATAAAACTTTTTTACGGCCGGGAAGAAAACGTTATTTATTGTCGGTACGCGCCGTTTCGGAGTATACAAACCGTTATTCGACGAACACTGCGCGTTTATACGGATCGTTGTGACGGTGTACAATAATAATGACCGACCGGCGGTTCGTGATAATTGTCGACGAATCGATTTGGCGCCGTAAAAATAATATCCCGAGGAGAATACGCGCTAAATACGATTAAAACGTTATATCAAAAAGCGTTTATCGCTTCGATTTTTTGAACAATTATGCCTACGTCGTGTCCAGTACGTCTTACGTGTATACGTGTATATTGAACGCGGTTGGGGGGGGGAACAATGATTTTGTTACAGAAACGTTAAGGAGACTGATGCTACTGAATTACGACGTGTACTTTAGTCTCGGCAAGTTTTTCAAGCGTTTCGATTCCGAGTTGTGTATCTTTGAACCGATCGATGAACTGGCACGTCGTTATCCAGATGATCACGCGTACGCGGTCAGTAAAATGACGGGCCTTGGCTATTGATCAATCAAACGGATGGTTTATTCGTAATAACTGTTTTTTTTCTTTTTCACTCGCTAGTCGAGGATATTTTTAGTACGTAGTCGTTTAATAGTAGATAGATACGTTTTATTTTTAAATACGTTTTAAATGATTTTATTACTCGCTATTATCATCGGATGAAAATTACAGTCTTTTGTGTTCTTTGATTTATAAATTACGAGTAAATAAACGTTTTTGTCTCGTCAATAATTTACGCGCGTGTTTTTTTATTAATACATCCCGAGTTCGCGTTGCTCGTTCGCGACGAACATTCGACCACCTTTAATTCCTGTGTTATAGAGTTAAGACAGAGTTTTAACGACGAATCAATTTTAAACTTTGAATGTTCGTTCTGTATTTAGTCGTACGACTGTAAACACGATTGGATCTCCTTCCATTTCGTGCTCGTCCACAGCGGTATATTAACCAGGCACGGATCCAAAGGAAGGGGAAGGACGGCTGATAAATGGTTTAAGGCCTTCCCTCCCCTCTCCCCGTGTTTTGGACGTGTAGATCTACCCAACGTATTGAAATCATTTCGCGTTTACTAGAGTACGGTGTACAGCGAAGCAAGGAAACCGTATTCCGTGAACACTCGCGACAAATTTATGTAAAAATTCGCGGGCCCTTTCATTTCACATTTCTATATTCGCCCCCTGACTACTACCGCGACCTTAGTTAGTACCATTGCGTAAACGTAAGTCGTGCATCGGCGTTAAGCGCGCGCGTGCCATTCGATGACAAACTCTACTTTCACTCGGGCCGTGAAATTTCTATTTATAAACCAAAAAAAAAAAAAAACTGAAAAATCCGTGGCCGTCAGTGCACGGGGGCGTTTTACGTTCAATTGTTCGTTCGAACAATGGTACGCGTGGTTTGTATGTGAAACAACGAAGAAGGGAGAGCCTCCTATTCGTTTATAACGCATCGGTGTGTGTGTGTGTGTGTGTGTGTGTGTTGTCGCTCGTGCGACAAAAACGAACCAGGAAAGTGTACACGAGGGGAGACCGTTTAAAAGTGACGACGGTGTGTATGTTTACATAATAAATAAGACCCGACGACGACAGGTGACCGGTTTCAATTCCGTTATCCATGGCACCGACGTTTTACAGGTAGCGGCGGCGGTTCTGTAACAGGTACCCGAGGTCACCGGAGGTGTTATACAAATGTTACGCGTGACAACGAATGATTTATGTGATAGGGGGATTTATATAAAAACCGTCGGTTTACCTTTCGTTGATTACGCGGGACGTTCACGCGAGTTTATCAAACACGCTCAACGAGTGTGGGTAAGTACGTTTTTGTTTCGGTTTTACGGGCCCGTACTTGACCGAAGAACGCGCCGTGCGTTGTCCGGCCGAAACGCGAAAATATTCGGCGACCCGCTTTCGATCCGTCGGGTTCACTACCGCGGGATTTTTTCGAAAACACTTTTTCCCGCGCTTGTACGCCGACTAGACAAACGCGGCAGCCGTCGTGTCTACGGGGGAGGACGTGTTCGTTGTCGTTCGGTATTTCGTAAAATCGTGCGGCTGATTCCGTTACGCGGACTGAACGTTTTCGAAACGACGTAATAAACGGGTTTACTATAGTAACGTTCGTTCGGCTGATCGTGTTTTACGGGCGAAAATGAAGCCACGCGGCGAGTAAACAGGTCGCCGAATAGAAAAACATTACGTCCCTTTCGCGACTACGTTTGTGTAGTCACCGTTAGCTACAGAAATTACGACTGGCGTTTTATTAATACGTTTACGCGACCGAACGGATACGACGGCGGCGAGTTCTCGCGAGCGGGCCCACGCGATTAAATCGAAATAGGTTTTATTTCACGTTCTCCTATTAATATAATATTGTCGTTGGCGTGCCCGAACAATTTGTTTCCCGTCAACTATGTCTATTCTCTGTCGAGTGTAGACTACAGGTGGTTATGTGTGTGTGTGTATACAGGGCAGTTGTCGCCGGTTAAATAATTCGAATCGAACGGTTGATATATACGAAAAGTAGACGGCATTTCGATATCGGAAGTTCGAAAAAAGTCCCATCATATCGTACCATACGAAAGATACTACAAATTATGCCGGTAGATGAAGCGTTGCCGGCTAGGCCGCTAAACAGGGGAAGAAAGATGTATTCTTTTTTATTTTTAATTCGCGCGGATGATGTAAATGGTTGCCCCATGGCAGGGTATTGTCCTGTCGCCGCGCACCATTGACGTGATAGTTTTTTAAGAAGTCATAGCTCTTAAGGATTATTGTGAATTAGATTCGATGTACGGGGGGCGGGGTAAAACAACGTGGGGATAGCTCGCGTTGCCCGTTTACCCTTTTTT
>JAIPRN010005626.1:0-10045 GCA_025469175.1 Geopemphigus sp. TES_GeoC_2020 | reverse complement strand
GTATAATATGAAATCAAATTTATAAATATTGTACTAAATCTAATTAGGTATTTTTATAAAACATTGAGTATAAATTAAAATTTTTTTTTAAATATATATATATATATATATATATAAGAAAATGACCAAGATTAATTTGTAACAATAACAATTCAATAAACAGTTTGTATAATAATCATTAACTTTACACTGTATTTTATTTTTATCCATTAACCGTTTATTTATAAAACCATCGTCTAAAAACACAAATTCACTACTTTAGTCATTCTGCATCACATAACCATAAAAAAGAAAATTAGGAAATTAAAATAGCACTAAAACAATATTATACGTACATAAAAAATAAAAACAATATTTAATTATTTAACCAACTATGTTATATGGTTCAGAGTGTTGGGTGATAAACAAGAAAATAGAGCCGAGAATGTGTGTATCTGAGATGAGAAAGCTTAGATAAATGAGTGAGGTGATAAAAGAAAAACGAATAAGAAATGAATATATAAGAGCAAGCATAGGAGTTGTGTCGATTGTGGATAAGATGAGGAAGAATAGACTTGGATTGTGTGATCATGTTTCGATAAGAGAAAATTTGGAAGCAGTAAAAACAATTATGGAATTGAGCGTCGTAATGGAGTCATCGTAATGACAGGAAAAAAAATAAGAAAATAAAAATATTACAAACAAAATATTATTTACAAATACAAAATAAATATTAAGAATATAATCATATTAAATAAATTATAATAATAATATACATAATTGTTAATTTTGTATTTCTATAAAGTATAAAATAGGGCAAAATAGTTATTTTGAAAATGATATATATATACGAAGTTTTTGAGTTTCATTTTAAAGGAAAATATAAATTATGAGATCGTCTAAGTTATACTTAATCAACAATACATTAGTTTTAAGGGTAAGCTATTCAGAGCCATCACAAATAATTTTTGGGTTAAATTGATGTTTTTATTTTACGGGTACTACAACAAAAGTAAAAGTACCACGAGGAAATAATAATTAGCTAAAAATGAATATTGTATATTGTATAATACACAATCATTTGTCAAAATGAAAAACAAAAGTTCTCATCTATTACCTACTCCTAAAGCCCATCTGGACCTATAAGATCCAGCTCTGGGGCACCGCCAAAAATTCCAACACAAATAAAATACAAACATTCCAATCCATAATACTCCGCTTAATAACCAACGCCCCTCCATATATATTCAATCACACCCTCCGCAAAGACTTAAACATACCACCTATCAAAGAAACTGCCAAAATTTTCTATAAAAACATTCACTTCCACCTTCTTCAACACTCTAACTCCTTTATCTTAAAACTCTCCTGCAAATCTCTCCCCGTTAATCCTCCCCGAAGGCTGTACCGACAGTGGCCACGGGACTGACTACAGTTATAATTTATACTTAAATAAATCACGCTAAAGTGCCATCATTAGATGGCGTCTTCAATTCATGTCTCTCACACAACCCTTTCCACCCATCGGCTTATTATCACCAAAAAAGAACAGATTGTTGATAATTCTTAATTAAAAATATAAAAAAAAATATTTTTTATTCACGCTAACCTGTATAATATTCTAATATATAATACAACATATTTTTTGTTTCAGAAGTATTAATTTATTTTAAATAGAAATCCTTTATATATACAAAAATACTACTTACTATGAGCTGCGTCAAACTAAAAAAAGAATATTAGATCATCTATATTAATCTATAACAATATTACGTACAGTTACAAATAAAATGTTAAGATATAAACGCTGCGCTATCATCGTAATGTTAGGGAAAATATTAAAATCATTAAAATATTAGGAACACAATATAATTTATATATACATAATATATACTAAGATTATAATTATATTTCGTGCGCCTAATCAAATATGATATTACATATATACACAAATACAAATATAATACTAACAGTAAGTTGGTATTTATATAAAACATTGAGTAAAACTAAATATTAATTTTGAAATCAATATAAATAAAACTTATATGATTGTAACTATAGTTACTAAGAATAATATGAAATCAAAAATATAATTATCAAAAGAATTCATTAATAATTCGTTAATATATCATTTTTAAGATGAAAATTGTCAATGCCAGCACAAATATAATGTAGTCAAAGTTCTCAATATATTAGACACTAAAACAAAAGTAAAATTACCACAGGAAATTATAATTAGATAAATGTAAATTCTAAAATCATTATAATAATAAGAAGTAAATATTGCATTATTAAACGATGGAGCTTGTCAGTGGCACTACAAATATTTAGCTCGTGAATTGGTCATTAAAACGCTTACAACAAAGAAGTTAAATAATACTAAGCAAAGTTCTATTCATTTGATCATTTGTTATAATATCGTATAGTAAATCGCATCATAAACGTTTTTCATATTTATTATAAGTATATATAGTATTGCATTATTTAAAAACATGTATTTGTTATTCCAGTATTGTTTGTATTAAAAAAATTTATTTAATTATACAAATAAACTACTTACAATGAGCTATCATCATAACGACAGGAAAAAAATTAAGAAAATGTAAATATTATAAAATATTTCACTCATAAGCAACTTCCATTCGCCAGGTAATTAAGTAATATTTCCTTTGTTGTTTCTTATTCTTTTTGAGTCATTACAATATATTAAAAACGAATATAAGTTATGCTTAATCAACAATACATTATTTTTTTGGGTAAGCTATTCAGAGTTATCACAAATAATTTTTGTTTTTAAATTTTTATTTTTATTTTATGGTAACTACAACAAAAAGTAAAAGTACCACGGGAAAAAATAATTAGCTAAATATAAATACTGAAATAATATTATTTATTTTACGTTATTAAAGCATTAAAGGATCGAAATTATCACTGGCACTACAAATATTGAGCGTGTGAATTTGTCATTATCATATTTACTATAAACAAGTTACGTATTGCTATACGAAATTAGGATTAGCAAAATTCTATGTATGTGATAATTTGTCGTAAAATCATATATAAAAGCACATCATAAATGTTTTTTATGTTTATTATAAATCTATATAATATTAAACCATATTTTTGTTATTCCAGTATTCGTGTAATTATAAAATATTTACATATAAACTACTCACGTGGGGCTAGTATCGTAATGAAAGAAAAAAAAATTAAGAAAATGAAAATATTACAAAATATTTTACCGGTGAGCAACTTCCATTCGCGAGGGAATTAAGTAAATTATTCATCGAATCCTTGTTGCTTCTTTTGCTCTTTGAGTTATCACACAAAATCTTAAACGAATTTTGTATATACATTATACGTATGTAATAATCTACAATAAGGTACAATATAAAATGGTATTTCAGTATTTTTTTAATTACAGAAATAATCAAAAGTGTAATATAAAAATCGAATTATGACTTGTGTAATATTACATACTCAAACATATATAATAGTATGATTTTAAAATTAAGTTGTGTGCCTAATTTATAAATTATTCACAGATGTACATTATATATATAAAGACCTTTATATTTGATATTACAAATTAATAATATATTATTTGACGTTGTAAAACACTTAACATATAATTGGAAGATATTATTATTAATCATTCGTAAATATATCATATTTTTGATGGAAATTCTTAATGCCAGCACAAACATATTATACTTGAAGTTCTTATTTTAATAGACCCTACAACAAAATAAAAGTACCACACTGATATAATAATAAGCTAACTATAAATTTTGAAATCATTATATTTATAGTAAGTAAATTTTGCATTATCTAATGTACGTGTTTGTCAGTGGCACTACAAATATTTAGCGCCTGAATTTGCCATTTTAACGGTTACAATAAACAAGTTATATAGTACCAAATGAAATAATACTTAGTAAAATTCTATTCTACTATATATTATTCTAAATTATAAAACTATATATTTGTTAATCTCGTATTTTTTTAATTATAAATAATATATGTAAACATACAAATACTCTACTTACCATTGACTATCACCGTTATGTGAGGAAAAAAATGATGAAAATATAAATTTTACAAACACAATATAATATACAAATACATAATATAAATCACATAAATATATTATAATAATAATATACATAATTGGTCATTTCTTATTTCAATATTATATAAATTAAATTAAAATAGTTATTTGTGAAATTTATATATTTATATCTACGTATCTATTCGGGTTCTTTTTAAAGGAAAATATAAAATAACTAATCATCTAAGTTATACTTAATCAACATTACATTATTTTTTAGGGTAATCTATTCAGAGCTATCACAAAAAATTATTGGTTAAATTGCTATTTTTATTTTATGGTTACTATAACAAAAGTAAAAGTACCACACTGATATATTAATAAGCTAACTATAAATTTTGAAATCATTATATTTATAGTTAGTTAATTTTGCATTATTTAACGATCGTGCTTGTCAGTGGCACAACAAATATTTAGCGCCTGAATTTGCCATTTTTACGGTTACAATAAATAAGTTACATAGTACCATACGAAATAATACTAAGAAAAATTCTATTCATGTGATCATTTGTCATAAAATCATATATAAAATCACATCATAGACGTTTTTTTATGTTTATTATAAGTATATATAAAATTCCACAATATAAAACCAAATATTTTTTATTCCAGTATTTCTTTAATTATAAAAATTTTTATAAACATACAAATAAACTACTCACGATCGACTATCATCGTTATTCCAGGAAAAAAATGAAGGAAATTAAAATATTACAAACCTAATATAATCTACAAACACATAAAAAATATTAAGGTTAATATCATTTTAAATTAATTATAATAATAATATGCATAATTGGTAATTTCGTATTTCAATAAAATATAAATTAAAGCAAAATAGTTATTTTAAAAATTATATATATACGAAGTTTTTGAGTTTTATTTAAAAGGAAAATATAAATTATGAAATCATCTAAGTTTTACTTTATCAACATAACATTATTTAATAGCGTCAGCTATTCAGAGTCATCACAAATCATTTTTATGTTAAATTGTTATTTTAATAGTGACAACAATTGTAAAAGTACAACGACGTAATAATATTCATTAAGTAAATAATTTCAGGCGATCATTTGTTACATGATCACTTATAAAACAATATTTCAACGATTTTTGTAAATCCATTATAATACGTATAAAATATTATAGAATAAGGTATAATATAAATGGTATTCTAGTATTTTTTTAACTACAGAAATAATCAAAAACGTAATATTATTTAGTCATAAATACAAAAATAACATTAACAGTAATTTGGTATTTATATAAAACATTGAGTAAAGCTAAATATTAATTTTGAAATAGATATAAAAATAAATTATATTATTATAACTATAGTTACTGAGAATAATTTGTAATCAAAAATATAAAAATCGGAAGAAATTATTAATCATTGGTTAATATATCATTTTTCTGAAGAAAATTCTTGATGTCAGTACAAACTTATTATGGTTAAAGTTCTCATTTTATTATACACTACAACAAAAGTAAAAGCATCACAGCAAAAATATTAATTAGCTTAATACAAATAATGAAATCATTTTAATTATAGTATGTTAATCACATTATTTAAAGAACCAGCTTTTCAGTGACACTATAATTATTTAGCTCGTGAATTTGCCTTTTAAACGGTTACAACAAAGAAGTTAAATAATACCATACGAAATAATACTAAGCAAAGTTCTATTCATTTGATCATTTGTCATAAATTCGTATATTAAATCGCATCATAAACGTTTTTCATATTTATTTTTTAGTATATATAATATTCCATTATATAAAACCATTTTTTTGTTATTTCAGTATTTTTTGTATTATAAAAAATATATTTAAACATACAAATAAACTACTCACAACCAGCTATCATAGTAATGACAGGAAAAAAATTAAGAAAATGAAAATATTACAAAATATTTCACTGGTGAGCAGTGTTTGTCACATGATCATAAATATAATCGTATTGTAAATATATTTTTTTTTACACATTACCTATATAATATTCTATTCTATAACGCAATATATATATACTTTGCTTCAGAAGTATTAATTTATTTTAAATAAAAATCCTTTATGTATACATAAATACTACTCACTATTACCTGGGTCAAATTAAAGAAAGAGTATTAAATCATTTATATTAAACTATAACAATATTACGTACAGTTACAAATTAAATACTAAGATATAAAATCTGCGCTATCATCGTAATGTCTGGGAAAAAACTAAGACTTTTCAATTATTAGAAACACAATATAATGTATTTATACATAATAAATATTCATATTATAATCATATTAAATATTTATTATAATAACATACATAATTTTTTACTTCATATTTTATTAAAATATAAGATAAATCAAAATGGTTATTTTGAAATTGATATATTATATATATGTATGTATATACGAAGCTATTGAGGTTTATTTTAAAGGAAAACATAAATTCAGAAATTGTCTAAATTATACTTTTTTTTTGTTTATAGCTACATACACATAGTATATTACAGCCTTACATTTAAGAAATTAAATATAATGGAGTTATTGTTAACAATGCATTAAAAAATGGTAAAGAACAATTTATATATCATTATAGTAGCATTATGAAGAGAGAATGGAGAAATCAAATGACGAAACCGGAAGAAATGAAAAAAAGATAAGCCTAAATATAACGAGCGGACAGGATAAATTTAATATATATGGCGGGGAGCTGTTGATATTATTATCGAACAAAAAAGGAAAAAATGAGGAACTGCGAGAAGCCGATCTGGGACAATTTATTAAAATATGAACAAAAACTCCCTTTGTAGGTTTCGGCGAGGAATTACACAAACAAAAGGGAGAAGAATTCAGGCCCAACAAAAAACCGTGGGCCAGTAATCTATTATGACCGAATCTTAGTATAGAAAAGGACACAATGAGGGATCTCGGAAGTTTGGAGTTAACAAACTAAGGATAACGTGGGATAACCGGAACAATTGATTTGAACCATTTAGCAGAAAAATCAGACGAGGATCATATATCCTTCCATGAACAATAAATAGATTTCCGAAAATGAGAAATGAGATCGGAAGGGGGGATTTTAAACATACTAAAATTAGAAATGAAGGAAGTCGCGGATTTCGCTAGAGTCCGCCATTTCGTTACCAACGATACCTACCTGACTAGGAGCCCATAAAAAACGAATAGAGTATTAAAACGCGAATATGTAGGGAAAACACAGAGGCACGCGAGTTAAAAGGATTAGACACAATAGCAAATAGATCGGACTGAGAATCTGATATAATGAGGTATTTATCAGGAGTGACAGTTTGAATAATAGCATGAAGTTCTGTAGAAAAATAAGAGGAAAAACAATGGAAAACATCAGAAAAGGGAATATGACACTTAGGAATATAAACTGCATATCTTGCTGAGTCCGTCGAGACCGAACCATCCGTGAAAACCAGGCCCCAATCAGAAAATTCTTCAGCGATGTAGGCCAGAAAGAGATCATTAACCACAAGAGGAGATAAATTAAAAAGGTACCTATGGGGAAGACTAAAGAATAAAGGATCAATTTTAATGCAAGTAGAAGATAATAGAAAATTAAAAGGAACATCGTACAGGAAAAGACATTTGTTGGAACGCCACACAAAAGGTATTTGTTTCATGAAGTAGCACATAGAGGCGAGGGTAGAAAAAGATTTACCGTTATATCTTAAAGAATTCTTTATATCTACAAAGGTATTGAAAACTAAAGAATTTGGGGACGACAAAGAATTGAGCAAAAATTTGCAAGCCAGTAATCTACTTCTGATTTCAATTAAGAACAGCAGTACTCGACCTTCAAACACTCTCGGGGCGTGGAACAAACTGCCTTGATGACTACACAAAGACACGCAGTCAGGTGAGTATTATACGGACAGCGTATATTATAACGACTCGACGGTAACGGCGTCACGAAAACGAATGAGGGGTAAAACATGGAAAACGGAAAACGACTCTCTGTCGTTCACTTACCCGCCCGTGACCCTGCGTAATCGCACAACTAATACTTCGGTGGCTGGCGCGCGTCCGTGCCGCGGCCGTGTACCGGTGCCGGCCACCGAACGTCCGGAAGACTTCGGTACGTCGACGAAGTCGCCGCGTATGTGTTCCGCTGCAGCGGCGGAGGCGCGTACGTTACGGCTATTGTCGTACGTGACGTGGGCATACCACAGGTCAACCAAAGGGGGGGGGTCGTTGGTGCGGCGGACCCGTTAACGATCGGAACGTTTCCGAATATTACGTTTTTCGTGCCGAACCCGCGTTTAGATTGTCGTCAGCGCACCAAAGTCGCGATCCGTAATGCACCGATCGCGCATCCTGATAATCCGTCGTCGGCGTATCAACCGTCTCGCCACCGATAATCCGTCGATCACGCTACGCTTTTTGTACCGTTAGCGACGTCACGCGCGCAGCCATGTACAATTAAAACGTTCGCGAAGCCGCGATTGCGCGTAAGCCTTCGAAACGATTTCTGTTCGATGGACGCGTAAACGTTCACAAGCGCCCCCCCCCCCACGCCCACTAATCACCAGGACCTACTTCAGTCCATACAGCGGCGTTTATCGCGATTTCCGTCGAGACGGGAACGAAAATCCGAACGCATTTAAAACTAGTCAGTAGCGAAGATGGATGTGTCCCCAATTATATCCTGCCACAGATCGTAATAAATTGGACTATTTAGAAATTGATGAAAGAACGTGTTGAAAGTGAGGAACCCATCTCAATTTAAAATCCAACACCATACCTAGATATTTGGTAGAAGCAGAGGGTTGTAGAATCTGACCGTTTAAAAAGACAGGAGTAATTATATTATATCGTTTACTTGTAAACACTACTAAATTGCTCTTATCAGGAGCAGTTTCCAAGAAAAGAAGGGGAGGACTTTAGATAATATATCTAGAGCTAAATTCAAATCGAATATTGAATTATCTAGTATTTTATGAGGAGTAAAGATAACAATGTCGTCCGCGTAAAATAAATTGCTGAAGCCATTTTCAGACAGATTTTTACTAATAAAAGAACTATACAAATTAAATAAGATGGGACTCAGACAACTGCCTTGCGGGAGACCAAGATAGGTAGTACGAACTACTTCTTGTCCAGTTGGAGAGATAAATTGTAGCAAATGACGTGAAGAAAGAGTTTGAATAAAAGAACAAAATGTGCGAGGTAACGAGATTTCTACAAGTTTATTATATAATGTTGGAATGTGAACAGAGTCATACGCATTTTTTACATCTATGGAAGCAGCACTCAAAAATTCCTTACGACAGAAAGACTGCTAAATTGGACCAATATAACCCGCTAGGCAATTCAAAGTTCCCAAGCCCCTGCGAAAGCCATATATGTTTTTAGGTAAAATTGAATTGGATTCTAAATAGTATTCTAATCGATTTTTCAAAATATCTTGCATAACTATCTTGCAAATTGTTGAGGAGATGGCAGTGGGGCTATAGGACCCACTAGAAGCACTGTGTTTGGGAATAGGGATACATCGGAACTCTCTCCATGAAGAAGGAATGGTGCCACTAATCCAAATTTGATTGAGGATGGTAAGTAAGATCTCTAAGCTACGACGGGGAATATGTTTTAGCATAATAGGAGAGATAACATCCAAACCAGGGGAAGAGGACTTACGAGATAAAATGGCATTGTTAAGTTCGATGAGAGAGAACGGCCCCGAAAGATAATTAAGGTTACCGTCGTCCGAATTAAAGTTCAAGAGAGCATAATCACTAGTCTCCACAAGTGAGGGGACGTAAGGAGGAGTAATCTTGTCGCAGAAAGAGGTGAACCAATCCTCGTTGTAATGATGATTAGTGCGTTGAATGCAGTTTTTAAAGTGATTTGAAATATTCTAAAAATCAGAAAGGTTAACAGATGGGTTGGGATTGGAGCAAACCTTACGCCAGAACTCTCTCTTAGC
>JAIPRN010005625.1:0-10049 GCA_025469175.1 Geopemphigus sp. TES_GeoC_2020 | reverse complement strand
ACTTACCGTCGAATTCGTCGATTTCGTCGGGATTTTCGAATAAAAGGTAATCGTTACCGTTCTCGTCTGAATACGCGCTCTTCAATTTCTTCGTTTTAGCCTCGCCGTTATTTTCTGTAAATTTCCCGACCGGCTTTCCGTCGTCACTTCGTCTTTGTCCACTGTACTTCTGTTCGTTCGCTTTTTGCGAAAAACAGTCGTTCGGGAATTTGTCACTTTCGTCTCTATCGCTAAAATAAAGTACCGTCGATCGTGTTCATTTTGTTTTTTTAAACATGTTGTTCTATAATTGATTTCTTATAACAGTTTACGATCGTACCTGTATTTACTAGATAAAAAAGAAACGAAAAGAACAATACGATATGAACTAACTAATCGACGAACGACGTTAGTTGTTAAAACAAATTCACTACGACGTTTAGTAATTCGACGCAATTGGAACCCGCTCGAACGATTCGGCAAAGCGATTTTATACGGACGCGGTTCGCCTTCGGTTTACCGTAAATTAGTAAATTAGTAAATTTTACTTACAAAATGGCTTCGGCCAGTGGACCGTTTCGCGAAGCGTGCGACTGTGGCGTCGCACCCCTGTCGTAATTAGTTTCTATAAAGAAAAACAAACGATCATCCGCCGGTGCTTAAGACGTTCATTTTTTTTTTTTTCAAAATACTTTCTAGCTCGACCGGTGTGGCGATTCTCATGTGGAGCAACGAAGGAATTTTCGGTGCCGAATCATTTGCCGCCGTAGGTTTTCCGCCGTAGCCATTCCGTTTGAAATCGTTGTTCTAAAATATCGACCAAGTCGGTTATTGGCGCGTAACGTGATAGCCTTCGGACGATGACGATAATAACGCGATATTATACCTGAAAGTCTCTGTTTCTGTACTGCTGGTGGCCATTATTGTGTCGCGTCTTCCCAAATGACTGGAACGTAATTATAACGCGCACGATTGGCGTATTTTCGTTTATAAAAAAAACATTTTATAAAATCGAAATCGAATTACGTCCGTACGATTTCTTACGTAACGAGCGAAAAATAGCGCGCGAAAACGACAATAATACCTCGTCGGTCGCTAGATTTCACCCGTAATTTCATCGTAGAACGTAATCGAAACGCCCTTAATGGTTATCGATATTTACGCGTTGACAGCTTCGCGACGTCGAGTCACCGTCGTCGTCTTCGTAAGCGCCGTCGTGAAACGTACGCTTTTTGCGTACCGGTTCCTCTTCGCTCGTTACACGGTGGTCGTATTGTCGCTTCTTGTCGTCCCTCGGATATCTACCGCCGTCTCTGCCGGGTATGTTGTTGTAATTGAGCTCACCGTAACGTGTATTCGGTGGCACGCACGGCGCCCTTTCGTCCGGTCCTGACGGTCGCTCCTAACGACAAACGTTATAGGATTTTCGCCCACGAAAACGGCAAATAACGTAATTTGCGTGTTTAATTTACCGTTTGCCGCCGAGCCGGTGCTTCGATCGGTACAACATTGTCCTCATCTTCCACAATCTCCCCTTCCTCCAATTCACATTCGTCCACGGTACGACTATTAATCGATACGAAAACGATCGACGTATTTTTTTTGTTTCCCCCCCCCCCTGGTAAACCGTTACGATTCCGACTAAACGACCGGGAGTTCGACCATTGAGTCGTCGTCGTCGTCGCCGCCGTTACTGTCGCCGTATCGGAATCGTAACGTAGGAACGCGACGAGAGTAAAACGAAACGATTATAAACGAAACAACGAGCCGTACGACTTTTATCCGTCCCGTCGTCGTTTCGTTCGTAAATATACTTACTCGGAAACGATCTCCATATTCGGTTGGCGCCGATGTTCACGAAACGATCGCGATGTCGCTAAACGGACGTGTGCGCTTATTGAAAGGTGCGACAATAGCGTAGCGTTCGTTCGGCGAATAACAACGGTTCCATAGTGATATTCGTTATAGCCAACGTACACGCGTAAAACAATACACCTATCGATAGAAACGCGGAAAAACGGCTGGCCCATAGAATACCGCCGTGTCCGTGAATAACAATTTACCGTTAAATTCCTCCCGTATACTCCGAACGGGACTCTCCGGTTCGAACGATTTTATTCCAAAGACGTTTTCGGCGTTATTAAATCGTTTCGGTCGATCGAACGTTACGCAAATATACGAGCGAACGACATTTAGCGCTCGACCCGCCGGTTGTTTACGGCGTTGGGTAGGATAGGTACGTACGAATATCGAAAACGGCCGTACCGAATTCGTACAAACAGGACGTCGGCTCGTCATTTTTCTCAAATTCCGTTTTTACGACGAGGCCGGATGCAGACACCGCGCGTCTCTGGCCATTATCACCACCACCACCACCCACCCACTACTTATGTAGTGGTAATCCCGTTATACCGCGATTAGGTAGGTACGCCGTTATACGAACGAATTCGCGCAAGGATCGTGACGAATTTCGAACAATGGAGCGGCGGGGTAGCGCGGTCGCGTTGTGTGTCGCCCCATCGATTAAGCTATTAGTACGCGCCTGTCCGGTGTCCGGAAATAGAGGAAACGACTCGCGTGTTTATCGCTTATTTTTTTGTTTGTCGTCCAACAGCGCGACCAAACGTACCTATTTAAAGGCCAAATTATCCGCGCGATGAAAATCCTTTTTTAGTTTGATTAGGTACAAAACAGGTATGGTAAGTACGGTAACGGCAAAATACCCTCACTGGACCGGCGGAATGCCCGAAGGCAGTACTTCGAACCATTGGGACGCCATCGTTTATTGAAAAACAATATATATATATAAACGGTTTCACAATAACGATCATCCTTAATGAGAAAGGCGAGCTATCCGCACGTTGTTTTAACTCGCCCCCGTCCCGAACGTCGAATCTAATTTACGATAATTCTTAAGAACGTGAATGGTTATGGAACGACGACGATCCGTTGCCATTTACATCTTCCTTTAAATAGCTAGCGCACGAATGGAGCGAAATCCGGACGGTCCCCTAAAGACCGCCTACGTGTGTTCTGACCAATAAGTAATTATTTTGTTTGCCACGTTTGTGGTTACACTGCGAATCTGAAACTTTGGTCGTTTAATCTCTCATCCCTCCTCTATCGATACACGCGCTCGCGATTTTCGTAAGATCGTTAGTACCGTCATTAGTGTTCTGTTATCGACAACGTGTTTGTAAGGCGTGTTACAAATATGGAACAACGGAATATTGAACGGCGGTATGCGATTAAATTTTGCGTTAAACTCGGCGATTCTGTTACGGAAACGTACGATTAATTGGTGAAAAAAGTTCGGTGATGAAGCCCTAAGTCGTGCTCAGGTATTTCGACGGTATAAAAATTGTCGAAATGATCGCGAAAGTGTCGAGGATGAACCGCGAAATGGGAGACCGGTTGAAGCTCGAACAGACAAAAATGTTCGTGCGTCAAGATCGGCGGCTAACCGTTCGAACGTTGGCTGACGAACTTCATTTGAAACGAGAAACCGTCAGAAAAACTTTAACCGATGATTTGTCCGTGAAAAAACTGTGTACAAAAATGGTACCGAGGGAACTTTCGGCTGAGCAAAAACACGAGCGAATGTCCATTCGCTAGCTACCACTAGAAACTTAGCAGTGTCGCCACAAGCGCCCTATTCGCCGGATATGTCACCTTGTCACTTTTTTTTGTTCCCTCGAACGAAATTGGCCGTGAAAGGAACGCATTTTGAGTCCATAACTGACATCCAGTACGCCGTGACGAGGGTACTCCAGAACATTCCAGTCGAAGCCATTCAGAAATGTTAGGAGAGCTGGAAAAAACGTTGGAACCCGTGTATAGTATTAAATATACGTATTTCGTTGAATTAGTCTCGTTGGTCGTCATACCATGTACATCGTCGTCCTTTACGAAAAACAAAACGAATATAAAACGATTCTTGTTCGCCGATGAGTGTATCCAAACCCGTAATGTACGCGTGGCCGTCCCGGCGAAAAACCTAAAAAAAAAAACAAACTCGCCGACGGTATCCAAAACGAATTTCCCCGAGTCGTACGAGGGGCGACCGTTTATTAGACGGGAGTTTGAGCGAAAGTCATTTTGGTTAGTTAGTTCCAGCAACGCGTTTAGTGTAATAATTGTTTGGGAAGCGACGACGGTAATTCGGGACGACGCTGGTTGATTCGTTACGACCGACGAACACGACGAATAACGCCGGAACATTACGCGAGCTGCCGTAATTCAAAGTCGTAAGTAACGCGTACGAACGTCGGTGGAAAACGTGACGGTTTTCTATGCGCCGACCGGCGGTCGGATTTGGTTCGAGGCGAAACCTACCGCGTGTGGGCGAAGAAAACGGAAAAAGCGGAAGAAAACGATCCTAATCCGCCGACGATTTCGGGCTATCCGAACGCGGTGAAGCCTAGACGATGTTCGCCGACAACGAATATATAAAACATAGACGGTCGTGTGGAAACCAACGCGCTTCGCTCGGCACAACGACGACGCGAGTTTTCGGGAACCGTAGCCGGGACAGGCGACCGTCGTCGCCTATGGTAAACGGTCACGTCGGTTTGTTGATGGACGGTCGGCGTTCGCCTCGGTGGCCCGGCGTCGTTCGCGATACGACGCAAACGATAAAAACGCCGCGTGGACCGCCCCCGATGTTTCGTTTACGTTGACGCGGGTGTGTTTCGACATTTCTCGTCGGCCGAAACCGGAGGGAAAAAAACACACCCGTCCGGTATACGGGCCGACGGAACGTTACGGCAGCGGAGCCGGAGCACAGCTGCCGTCCGCCGTCCCCGGGCGCGCGTACGTGAAAACACGAATAAACGAAAAAAAAAAAAACGCCGAACACGGACGCCGCGAAAACGGTACGTAGCGGCGGCGGTACGTAGAGAGACGCGACGTTTTTTTATCGGCCGATTGATTGATCGTCGTCCGCGGTATACGTGCAAGACAACGTATATAATAAACGCGCGCGCGCGCGGTGTAGGACGCGATTGGGCGCGGGGGTACACGGGTCGAGGGCGAATTAGCGGTAATTCCGGAAAAAAGGGGTCGTTATTGGGAATAATTACGTGGAAAAAAACGATCGTCGTGCACGTTAACGCGATCGTATTATTATTACTCGTTATTTCTGTACGTAATATATATATATATATAAGAGGGGAGGTAATGGGCTGGGGGGGGTGGAACAACCGGACGTTGTCGGATATGATTAGAAAAACGGATATTCCGTCGTCGGTGTATCGCGTGCGTGCCGGCGAAACGTTCGTTGGATCGATGAACGTCGCCGACGGTTTGGTTCGCGTAAACGGACGGCGGATTGTCCAACGAAAACACGTTGGACACCCCGACCGTGTGTACCTGTATATATATATACGTGCGTGTGAACGTTTCGTCCGACCTCTACCGGGACACGTCTCGGTAACCAAACGGACGAGAATCCGGTACCCGCGCCGTATACACAGCGCGTCCCATAAGTTTTAAGACAACCGTTCTAGATAATTATGAAATTACGGCAAGTTATCACGATAACGCTTATATAATCGTTCGTACAAAGGTTCGCGTGTATAAGACAATTTCTGGCGGTATAATCGTATCTGTCGGGGATGTATGTTTGTGTTCGCGGTTATAATTTCAACGTGGAAAAACATCTTGAACAACGAATCGCGATCAAAATGTTTTGTTAAGTTGGAAAAAATTTAGCTACAGAAACGTTCCGAACGACGATTTATAGTCTCAAAACGCCCCGTGTATGTACGCCCGTAGCTTTATGTCCGTCGCGACATACGCGGGACCCGCGTGATCCGTGCCTGCTGTACTTTGGCGAACCGGTCCCGTGACCATTCGAAACTGTACTACACAAAACGCGTCACCCTCGGGAACGTGTGGTATACGAATCTCCGTCCCGTCGAGAAAGTATCCCCACGAAATCCTACTAACCACCGTCCTCCAAACGGGCCAGATCGTCTACGGAAATTCCGTATCCAAAGTCCCGGGACAACGGGCGTCTATTCCAACACCGTTCGGTCGTCGGGCCGCGTGTTTCCCCGGGGGCTTTTAAGGGGATAATCCGCCCCTTTTTTTTTTCTATTTTAAAATCGGCAATACACTGACTGGCCCGGAACGCCCGGAACGCCCGTGAGTCGCCGTCGTTTATTGCGAAAAAAAAATTTAAACGTTTTTACGAACACGAGATCATCCTTAAGAGTAGGCGAGCAACGCGAGCTATCCCCACGTTGTTTAACCTCTCCCCGTACATCGAATCTAATTCGCAATAATCCTTAAGAACTACTACTTCTTAAAAAACTATCGCGTGAATGGTGCGCGGTGACGGGACAACACGGCGCAGCCGTTTACATCTTCCGCGCGAAATAAATTACGAAGAATACAAAGCGACGTTTTCATTCCCGATTTAGCGGCCTAGCCCCTACCTCCCCCTGCGGCCACGACGGTGTTGTCACGCCTGCCTCCGCCGTTCGGCCACTTCCTACGCCACCAATCACCGACACGGCGAATCGGACGGCGGCGTCCCACGGTGAGACTCGAGCGTGTGCCGTTCGACCAGATCGCCCGGGCCGAATCCTCCTATCCGGCGGACTAGCGCGTCCCGTTCACGGTCAAACGTCTCGCAGCGAACGAACGTGTGGAACGCGCTGTCTTCCACACCGTTGTCCGACCCAGCGTGTCCGCGACGCGAACATCCGGGCGATGGCGCACGACCGATCCTGTGCAAAAAAGCGTCGAAACAACCGTGCCCAGGGTATTATATCCCTTAGCCATTATATTGGCGCTATTCAAGGTGCGCCGTGGCTCGTCACCGAAGAGTCGTGTCTGCACGGACCACTAGCACCGAACTACTCGATCCGTACCCTATTCCGGGACGTCGTTCGATGTACCCCTCCCCCTTCTCCGCCGCGTGAATGGTTTAAATGTTCCACTACGTTGCGCCGGATCGGAGACCGAGTCGACGAATCGGATCGACAGTCCGACCCGGCACCGACTAGACTTCTAGTCGACATCGGTGGGTCAACCCGGGTCACTGTTTTTACGGAGCTAGCCTACCGGTATTCTGGCCGGTGCGCCTGTTTCGACCGAAATACCAGGAATAAATCCAAAAACGACCGAAAATCCGTAATATCCGACGCCTCAAAGGTTTTTCGGTTCCAATGTCCAATATTTAAAACCGTTTTAACCGGCTGATTTAACTTTATATCAGACCTTCGCCTATATCCGAGGCCCTTTTTCCTCGGTCCGCGTACTACTTGGCTAACATTTATCGATCCTCGACTGTTTATTTAGGCACTCCGCCTTCGGTCCCACGTACGTATCATCCTCATGGCCGTTCGGCACTCCGAGTCGGGGGACCGCACAAAGGGATCTCCGATCAAGCCCCGTTAAGGTGAGTTCCTTCAGGAGGGGACACGCGATCCGACTAACGTATAATCGATAAACGAAACGTCCGCCCGGCGCGTAATAGGCTTTGCAAAGCCCGCCGTCGACCCTTCGGGCGTACACGTTCGCCTCCGCCGCGCGTATATTAAAAAAATACGGTACGCGATCGCGTAGGTACATTTCTCATTTCGCGCCGGGACGGTTTCGAAATTGAATTAACCGCCCCCACCCCGGGGCCGCCGTTCGCCGACGAACCAATTTCGCGACGGCCACCGGGCGACCAATTCCGCCGGCGAATCGCGCTCTACGTGGCCGTTAAATCGCTACGGACGGTATACCGGGCGTATAATCGCCATTATCCCGTGTCCGACGGTTGGGCGACATTCGCGCGGACGAAAACCCGACGAATCGTAACGGTCGTAACGAGCCGACGAAGTTCGTTCGATTCCCCCGTAACAGAATAGTTACGCGCCACGATCGCCACCGCGTCGGCATAAGGGCGAACGTGTAGCGATTATTAGCCGGCCGCGGGAGTCGACACGAACGCGCGCGACTAAGGTGGAAAGTGACGGATGGAAAAAAAAACGACGCGCCGTTCCGGGCGGTACACGGGGACGCGCGACATATATATATATCGTCGTCCGTTCGTGATTACGTGTTCGACGTTCGACCGATACCCGCCGTATACGGGACACCGTCCGATTACCCGACGGTCCCGTCAATTAACCGAAACGCTCCCGCCCGGCACGGTGGTTTTTCCCTCTGAAGTGTCCGTCACTTTTGTAACGCGACGGGTCCCCCCGGCGTATGAATCGGCCGTATTTCGCGTACGTATGTCCAAGTGTAGGCCATACGATAAGTCGCGCGCGCGCGAGAGCACCAGGCGCGTCCGTTAACGTTGGTCGCGTGTTGTCCCCGTCCCCATGGTAGACGCGACTCGCGCCCGTTTCTTCGGACAATACCGCCGCGACGTTTCCCGTATTGAAACCGCGCCGACAGAAATCGCGAAGCCACTTTGTTTCGGCACCATCTATGAGGCGATAATAACCGGGCGCGTTGGACAAATCGGCCGTATTCGTGACGAACCGCGACGACGCGTCGTCCCCATAATCGCTTCCGCGTATACGTTTCGCTAAAGTGTAATAACCATTCGATATTTCCCAGCCGCGAAACGTACCGGTTTCCTATTCCGTATTCATTTCGACGTCTTATACGACGGCCGTTTAGGATATTTACGCTCGAATACGCCGACGAGAACACGCCCGGCTCGTTCGTTCCGCGCACGCGGCAAAATCGCGTCGTTTCCGCGACCGTGTACGCGAGTTGCGAACGATACGCCTTTTTAGCGGCCGTTCGGTTTCGAAAAATTCTCGTTCGGGTAACGTGTGACGCCGACGATTAGCGTCGGTCGCGCGCAAAAACGGCGCGCGTTCACGTTTAAACAAGTTGGACGTAGCGCGATCGTTTCGACGAACACGATGGAAATATCTCGACCGTTTAGAACGTATACGATTCGATTAAAACCGGTAAAAACGCGCGCCGGACATCCCGAAAACGCGAAAACCATCGCGGAAATCGTCGCTATTACGAGCGACGAAAGTACGAATACCGATCGTCGGTGTTCGGGTCGTTCTAAGTACTACGTGTGCACCATCCACGGCCTAGACGATTATGTTTCGTGTATATCGCCGCGGAGCCGACATTATCCGGCGGCAGCGGCCCGGTCGGAACGGAACGGGAAAACGTGACCTAATAACGGTGATCGGCCGGCCGTGACTTTCCCGCTCGTCCAGGGGCCCGCCATCGCGCAGCAACAGCAGCCGCCGCCGCCGCGGAAAGCCGTGCACGTATCTCTCTCGGACACTGGGAGAATATCATCGTGTCGCGTAACCTCTCTCTCTCTCTCCGCCCTCTCGCCCGCCCGCCCACCATCCCCCTATCATCCGAACCCGTACTCACTCACCGACTGTCGCGCAACAACAACATGGCCGAAAACCCGCGCGAAAGGTGCGCGCAATTCGTCCGCGCCGGATGGGCAACGGAATTATACGTACGTGATAAACGCGTTAATTCGTGCACGGCGCAAAAACGACGCGCGTAACTATGGCCGAGTTCGTTCTCGCGCCGCCGTCACCGAAACTACTTGCGGTAGTCCCTTCGGTCGCCGTTTCCGGGGCCCGAATACGGAAAATGACTGTTAAAAGGCCGTTCGCCTCGCGTCGTCTCCCGAACCGTTCTATCCGAAAAACCGTAGCGCGCCAACGCTGTTTGTCCGGTGGCCGTCGGGCGCGGACGACCGACTAGCCGGGCGCGCGTATTCGTTTATCGGCCGCGTTCGTTCCCGATTCGGATTATTCGGCTACGGACCGTCGGCGCGAACGTTGTCGATAATATAACGGTGTCGTCGCCGGTACGCGTAAAACGTTCAAGACGCGTTCGGGCGCGAATAACGAATAAACGGAAATAACACGGTCGAAAGTTTCGTAGCGAAAATAATCCGACCTTTTTTCGCCTTTTTGGAAGGAATACTGTTACGCGCGATGTCGTTCCGTTGCCTGCACGTCCGGTACGCGTTAGTTCACCAATCACACCGGTCGGCGATATTTTTTAGCCCCTCGGTAATTTTCGGGTTTTTTTTTTTTTTTTTGTTTTTTACGTCCGCACGCCGC
>JAIPRN010005624.1:0-10051 GCA_025469175.1 Geopemphigus sp. TES_GeoC_2020 | reverse complement strand
TATATTTATTTATTTATTTAAATTTAAAATAATCGAAAAAATCCAAAATGAAAAACCATTTATGGTTTATCGAATAAAAGATATATTGTATATTGTAATAGAATTAGGTATTTCTATAGTTTTATGTTTTTAATTTCGTAAGTTACAATTACTTATACTATAGGTATGTTTATGAAATTAATGGTAAGCCTGTTTTCAATAAATTACTCAATTATCTATAATGTTATTTGTACAACTATTACAATATAAAATAAATATATTAATACACATATATAAGTAATACTACACGTGAGAATTACATACTAATTCTGAATGATTGCGTGATTTGCTTTTGAATATAAACAAATAAATAAGTAATATAAATAGTCGGAGAATATTATAATTATTAAATTAACTAATAAATAATTAATTAAATATTCGTTAATATTTTTTAATTTTCAGTGAATTTAGTTAAATAATTAATATTAAGAAAATAGTATTCACACTGTAATCTGTATAATTAATTATATTATACTTATAATATAATATTATATTATTATTATAATTTATAATATAAATATTATATTTAGCGCGATATTAATAATTTATTAAACAAAATATCGTATGTACTTAATTTCTTTTTTTGCGAGTAAATTATTTAGAAGATTAATTTTACTGAAACACTGGAATGGTTACAAAATCAATTAGTAAATTATTTTGAATAACTTTAAAATCACCTTAAAATCTAAATTTATACGAGAAAAGTATATAAAATATTTATTGTGAAATTTGTTTTAAATGTAACATTGTATGGCGAATAATATTTTTAAATTATAAATAAATTAACGAACACATACATTTTAATTTAATATAGATTTTGAAGATAATGCTTTTAGTCATTCTGCAACATTTATGTGATTGAAACGTTTATAACGTAATTGGTAATCATCCTTGTTCAAGAAAAATATATTAATTATTAACGATTAATTGTCATCTGTCAAATAACAATGGTTACATTAAGAATATCAATAAATTATTTTTATACAATGTTGAGGTACATTGATTTTTGAAACAAAAAAGTGTACAAAATGTATGCCAAAGTTAATATGACAGAAAAAGAAGTAGAACAAATCGAACATTGAATTAAAATATCGAGTTGAAAATGATTCAATTAGTTTATAGCTTAAACTTCAATTCATAATAGATTTTATTTGGATGTTTTTTAAACAGACCTCACACATTATACATGTATACTCAAGTGACGTTGAAAATATAGCTTATAGGAAGTAATTAACTCGATCGAATGCTAATGTCCCACATTGATATGACGTATGGCATATAAATAGTACGAAAACATACTGTTAGAAATAGGATAAAGATACACGTTTAAATGTTTAAATTATATGAAATACAACCATCAATCACATAGAAAAATATCTAATTTCATTCATATATAATAAACACAATGGTAGGTAGTATCTAAGACTTATTTTTCACAACAGCAAAACATTAAAAAAAGCACGGAAAAAACTTGATAAGAGAGTGGCTTCGGAAATGACTTAACTATTGAACTGTATATTATTTTTCCATAAATATGTTACTTGTTGGACAGATTATCAATTTATCGTAATAAGTTGTAATTTTAAAGCTTGATTGCCTAAAGTGTAACGGTGTAATAAGTGAGTATACACGTTTCATAATAATTAATTGCTATAGCTTTAGGCCTGTAAGTTAAGACCTATTTAAGAATTTAGAAAATAATAATATTTAGTTATAACGAAGTTATAATTAAAATTCTTGTTTAAAAATCAATCGGAAATAATAAATATTCGCTTTAAATTTTAGTTAAATACTTCAATCATTAATAATAAGATAATTTAAATTTTAAATATTAGTCTTTAGGGAGAAATGAGAGAAGATTCGATTTTATAACGTAGATAATTTTGATTTTGTGTAGAACATTCTAAGCCTTATATTTATAATATTTATTATATGTGATTCCCGATCGAAATGTTTAAATAGCCTTTGGATGATATTATATATTGTGATTACTTATCATATTTATGTGTACATAATGATGGATTCAACAATCGTTTAGTCTGCAAATGCCAATATGACCTCTGTGCTACATTTCGTCCTATGACCCCGACAACAGAAATTATTAAAAAGATAATTTTTTTAACAGTCAATACCTATATTTATAGTACAATGATATTCATCATTTATGGTAATAATTAATCACGAATTGAATATAAATTATGAGGTTTTCAAAAAGTTTTATTTTATTGTGAAATGAACGCTTTCAAAAAATATAAAATCTAATAATTTTGACTGAATACTTACCACAGAAATCACCTATGACGTCTGTCAAAAAGAACTTGAAAATGACTTCAGTAATCTAAAACAAATAAAACAAAAATAAAAATGTAATCAAATTTTTTAAATTATTAGGTTTTTTTCAATAGAAGATGAACTAAATAAAGATATGTATATATATAGATATATATTGTATTTACACTATTAATGTAAAATATTAATATTTAATAAATAAGTTCGTATATTTATTAATTAGTTACTTGACAAATTAAATTATTGAGATTACTATGAAAGGTCGTACGAGTAACTTTAAATTTGCCTAAATTATCGGTTCAGTTTTTATTTATTAACTATATATTGTTAACTAAAGATTAGTCATTCGCTGAAGCATCGAAGACTATATAGAAATAATAAATACAAATTGTGTATCGAATTTTTATGGCTTCTATTGAAAACAATTTCTTTAATAACTATTTTATCGTCGGTTTAAAATTAAAATTAATTTTTCGTATAAAACAAAATATTTTTAATTTTTCGTTGTGAATTTAAATAATTGTTTTTATTTTTAATATTTGTCTTTTTACATTTATAATTTTATATATTGAATACTGTATACACGATTTTTGAGTTATGTAATGTTTTAAAATCAGAATACTGTAATTATCCTATATTAATAGGTCAATATTTATATTTATTCACATAACTATTTTGATACCACAAATATTATAAAATATTTTGTTGTTGTAACACTCCAAATAATATATGTATAGAAATTAGAAATATACTTAAAAGTTTATTCACGTTAGTACTAACTTTTCACATTTTTTCTAATATTATTTTATAAAATTTAATTTAATAAAAATACAAATTTAAATACATCGATTTTTTTTATTCATTTTTTGAAGATAATATATAATACTATACTTAATATTAATATGTACTACGATGTCAAAATGAAAATTACAATAAAACGTATGTCTAACACCCAATGAATATCGCCCATTTTTTAACATTGTGTTTTAAATAAATTACTTAACATCGCATATATTATATAATGTTATACACAGAAAAACATAAGTAATATAAAAGTGACGAATATTTAATACTTAAAAAACGTAACTAAACTAACAACAAGTATATGCAATTGAAATAGGTTTTTTTTTATATATATTACTCACAGAGTTCTTTGTATATAAAATAAACTACTAAAGTAAATACAGTATAGTATTACCTTATAAACTTTAAGTAAATCAATTATCATATGCATTACGTTTTAAAAGTTATATAGTTGAGAGTTTTTATTATTGGTTTGTTTTATTATTTTGATATGACTTTAAATACTAATATATACATACACATATATATATATATATATATATATATATATATATAGAGAGAGAGAGAGAGAGAGAAAGAGAGAGAGAGAGAGAAATAACTAATTTACTACCGATTCTTAATTGAATTCGTATTTTAAATTAATGGATGGAACAATCAATAATCGAAATTACATTAAAAATCATTCCTGAAAAAACACTAAAATCATTATTAAAAATGTAAAACAATAAATTTCCTATTTCACTCAGAATTTTAACTACTAAAGATCACCGAGAATCAATAATTTAAAATCACTTTGTGCAGTATACAGGAAGAACATGATATTATATATATATATATATATATTCATTTAAATTTTCAATGTCATTTAAGAGTTATAAAAAATTAGTGTTTGTAGCAAGGTTTAATAAGTCGATAGCACTTATTATATTATTCAATATACCTATCTTTGAATAAAGAAATACTATTAACTTTACATTTTTGACACGTAAGATATTGTAAGTAATTTATTTTAAATAATATCAATATTTAATTACAAATTATACACCTTAAAACAGGCCGTATATATTAAACAGTTGGAAAAATGTATTTATTATTAATCCATCCTTATTACATTATAAACACAAATTGCAAATAAGTAATATTGAGTAATGTAAAAATGTGTATATATTTTTAACATCTACGGGACCTATGAGCAAATGATTCAAAGAATATTGCGGGCATATTATGCAATATAATAAATAAGCTTACAAGCCACCTCACTCTTTTCTAACATACTTGTTGGTTGCTTATTACTTACACGCTGTACACCATTACCGTACAACCTAACGTTGACACTGGATAACTAATTACATTTAAAACAAAGAAATATATCTATACAGGTATTCAAAAAACATCTTTCGAAGTAATTGAAACATTTTGTTTCAAAAATATATATTATATATCGATTATTTATTCTAATTGTGTTCAGTACGTTATAATTAGTCTTTACTGTAGATATGCATAATGTATAATTTTATACATGTACGTGCCAAGTAATGTAAATATATAATAACTATTATACACATATATAGAAAGTGGAAAAATATCGATTTGTATTCTATTTTTTTGCAGTATGATTAATGTGAACTTTGTGTGATTCTCTGACCTTTGAAACAAATAACATCGCAACTAAAAACTGTATTTTTTTAAAAATATGATGGATTCGTCAATAAAATATCCCAAAATTAATTTATTGAAAAGTGAAATCATTTTCTAATACTTTGTATTTACAGGTTTAATAACGATAAGTGTATAATATACTAAACGAAATGTTTTATGCTGACAAAAACAGTAGCAAAATACGTTAGTAAACTAATTTGATTTCTCACTCGCACACATTACTATATTGACGAGTGCGTAGTGACACACAAACGAAATGCGGTATTGCCCTTGATCGTGTCAATCGTCACAATAATATAAAATAAAAGCGACAGCGTAGAACTTTAGTACAATAATGCTATTATAATATTATGTCAGCAATAATTTATCGTATATTGAAACCGTAACAAAAAATATGTTTTTACAACATCAAGGTCATTTCCAAAAGTGTTTTTTTGACGAATCGTAAACAGAATATTATTATTATATCGTATAGGCATCATATTTTTTCTTCGGGATTATTGTGACGTAAGTATCTAAAAGTAAAAAGAAAACACGCATATCGCAAATTTGTTTACCAATCTATAGAATTGTAATAAATACTATTTACTGGACGAAATCGTTTGTCGTTAATAAATACTTTTAACAGAATAACAACGGTATATTGACTATGCTAATAAAAAAACTTAATATATACGAGCGCCTACATTTTAGCATTACCTTTATATAGTATACAGTTTTTTTATGGGAAGGGAGGTATTACGCATTTACTAAGAAATAATGTAACAATACCCATAATCGTTTCTGCTATATATATGTAAACAAATTTGTTTTCGAATTACTATTATAATTGTGACTACTAAATTATTATTTTGAATATTTTTTATAATTATTGACGTTTAAATACTTAATTTATTATATAAACATGTTTTAAATTAAGTATGAGTCCATTCTGGGTCATATTACCGATATTCGTTTATAAAAACTATAAAATAATATTCAAAATACGATAATATTGATTATAAAAGTTGTTTTTTTTTTATACATTTTAATCGTGTCTATAATTTTATATAGTGGCGTAAAAATTGTGTAGGTTGATATATATATATATATATATATATATATGTTGAATAAATTTAGAACATTTAAAAATGTTTAATGATAAATATTAAATTATATTACGTTCGATAAAATATTATTCTCGATATTTACTATATATTCATGTAATATTTAAAAATATTGTAATGTTCATAAAAGTAAATAAAGAAATTTTCCAATATTTATCGAGTTTAATAAGTTTATACATGTATGATTAAATTATTCAGAAAATAAAATTTTACAATATTTTAATGCTATAAAATTACGCATTTTATTTTAACATATTTAATTATATAATATAATATAATAAGATATAATTGTCTTAAAAATCAAATCCAAAAATAATATTCCCGTTATTAAATTAACATACTTCACTGAAGAATTAAAATTATGAACATTTCTAAAACAGATTGATATTCAAAATTCTCAAGATGTCTCATGGAAAGAAATAATATCAAAACATTGGGTTTTTGGAACTAAAATTATAAAGTTTGAATGTTTTTAAACGTGAATTGATTACTGCTATAACTAATAATGACTTATTTAATTAAATAAAATGATTTAACATTTTTTTTTTAATAATCAACGATTTCTGGAAAAAAATGATTAGCAATGATCACTATTGTAAAAAAGTGACTAATTTTATATAATTATCAACACAAATACAGAGAAAATTGTATTTTTGAAGTTGATAAATATATAGTTTTACTACAAAAATAGTTCTATATATATAGTATTAACATTTGTATAATTTACACTATTTTTTATTTCGATTTGAATGAGTAAAATGTAAAAAAAATAGAAGTCAATAACCTTCAATTATATAAATATGTACATAACGTTATGATAGGAAAAACTGAAAAAACATTGCACTTTATTACTCATGAATCATGATACACTATAAGTACCTTTGTGTACTATGTAGTACGTACACTATTTTGTATGGGAAAACAAGTTTAAAAATCACACGGAATAAACATGTAAAAAAAGCGCACACAAAGTGACTAACTATCCTACTACGATCGATTTTATACGAATTAGATTAGATTAATGTTTAATAAAGTTTATTACTTTTAATACAAATTGTGAGATACCTAAGATATCAATAATATTTTTGATAATTGTGGCAACAAATTTCGGAACATAACGGTATAAATGAAAAAAAAAATATAATATATATCAAGGGTACCAAGGAGGTCATTTGTAAGTTGTATGTTTTCGTCACATATTTTTAAAGACTCAAAACACCTTTATTAAAATATATATAAATATCTAAAATAAATGATTCGATATTGTTTCACATTTTGAGATACTTGATACCTAATATATATTAATGAATAAGTCTGTGAATTTAATGCACTAAAAAATTTTAAAATGTGCATTTAAAATTCCAAAAACTACACTAAAATGTTTTATTTAATAGTAGTTAAATACTGGTTAAATTTTTTATTAAAATATTTTACGTTTAAAGTTTTAATGGAGACCACAAGGAACAAGACCTAGAGGTAAACCTAGGAAAAGATGGATTGACGTGGTAGAAGAAGATTTAAAAACTCTTGGAGTTGAGGATTAGAGAGAGGCAGTCCAAGATAGAGATAGGTGGCGGGGGTAGTGATGGTAGCAAAAACTCTTACGGAGTAGACATGCCAGAAGAAGAAGACGTTTAAAGTTTTAAAATATTGGCGATATACTTTTTAACATAACTTATTAATAAAGTATCTGGTACATACAGCTGATATAACATATTTTAAAGAAAAAAATATTAATAAAATGCTATGGAAAGGGTAAAGTAACGATAAACAAATAAAAAGCCTAAAAATCAAAAAATTAAAATTAAAAGTATCCTAATACAAATATTTTCAACTTCGATATACGATTTAAATTATATCCTAAAAAACAAATCAAGTCTAACTAACAACAGTCTACGTACCAAAAAAACCCTATATACCATATTTCTAATTATTAACTGATAATATTTCTAATTCCGAACTTGGCCTTTTAAACTATAATATTTTTAAATGTGATAAATGCATCTCTACTAATAATTTTAGACGTGGTGGAGGAATCTTCATTTTCCTGTCCCGCGTTGTAATCAAGGCCATCTATTTTTTAATTTCAGCAAAGCTAATTATGACAATATTCGTTCTTTTATATCTTCTATTGATTGGTATACAACTTTTTTACACAATGATCCTGATAAAGCAGCTAATATTTTTTATGACGCTTTGCATAAATCTATTCTTAATTTTACTCCTCGGTGCTTTTTTAAAGAATCTAATTATCCTCCTTGGTTTTTTAAAGATCTAAAACTTTTATTGATTCTAAAAAAATTACATACAAAGTTTAAATCTACATAAAAGATTAAAGATTACCGTTCGTTCTTTATGCTCCATACCAAATTTAAATACAAGACCAAAATAAGTTATCGTAATTTTATTGAACGTACTGAAAACTCTTTCGTGAATAAACCTAAAGATTTTAGGAAATTTTTAAAAAAATAATCGCTCTCGTAGTAATATTCTCAAAAAAATGTCTTTCAATGATATCATTTCCACTAATAAGCAGGAGACTGCTAATTTTTTTTCAGCTTACATTTCTTCGGTATACTCGACTGAACACATTAATGTGGATGTTGATAAATTTGGTATTTCTATTTTTGATTTACCAAATAACGCTGTTTTTAGTGTTGATGAGGTTTATCGTAGCTTAACTTCATTAGAGGATGTCTGGGCTACGGGTCTTGATGGGATTTCTGGGCATTTTTTATTTGAACTAAGGTCAGTATTAACATATCCACTCTGGTTTCTTTTTAGAAGATCGCTTAATGAAGGTATTTTTCCATCTATGTTTAAATTTAGTTCTGTAACGCCAATCTCTAAGACTAGTAATCAATCAATAGTATCAAATTATTAACCCATCTCCGTCCAACCCCACATTTACAAAATTGTTGAGTCATTAGTTTTGAATGCAATTCAACCATCTATTAATTGTACTCTAATGGAGGAACAACACGGTTTTTGCTCTGGACGTTCTACTACCACATGTAACTTTGGGTTCAATAATTATATTTTTAATTCGTTCCAATGTTAATCACAAGTAGATGTAGTATTTATAGATTTTCAAAAAGCTTTTGACTCTGTTAAACATCTTGCGCTTATTTGTGTTCTGAAAAAGTCTGGTATTGGTGAACCACTGTTGTCGTGGTTTAGATGCTGTCTTAGTGACAGATATCAATGGGTTAAAGTTTTTGGCATCAAGTCTAATGTGTTTCTAGCTCTTTCTGACGTCTCTCAAAGAGGTCAGCTGTCCCCACTATTATTCTCAATATTTATTAATAGTGTTCATCGTGTACTACATCATTGCCAAATACTTTGCTTTGCCGATGATATTAAATTATATTTACAAGTAAGTTCAAACGGTGATTATACATGAGTTCAAGCTGATGTAAATCATTTTTTCTGATTTGTTTAATGCTTTGGGTTTATCAATTAATTCCTCTAAATGCAAAATTATGTTTTTTACTAGAACTCGTTCACCGTTTTTTTTTCTTATTGCCTTAATGGTACTGTTATTCCTCGTGTGGTCGATGTGTTTTGGATCTTAGTTTCAAGTTAAACTATAACCTTGACCCAGGTCCTCATATTGAATACGTATGTTGCAAGGCTTTAAAAAATATTCGGTTTTGTCATGCGGTTGGCTAGAGAATTTAGGCTAGGAATTTCAGTTAAAACACTATATTATAAATTCGTCCGTCCTATTCTAGAATATGGAGTCGTTGTCTGGAATCTATACACGGCTGATAGTTCAAAACAGCTTGAGCGTATTCAACGTAGATTTTTACGATTTACTAAATTCATACTTAAAATTCCATATAAACCACATAACTATACACCAGTTGCTACATGTCTTGGCATGTCTTCCCTAGTTGAGCGTAGACATAACGCAAGTATTAAATTCATTACTGGTTTATTAAATAATAAAATTAATTCTCCAGTCCTTTCTTTATTCTGTTTCAAGGTACCATTCCATTTCACTTGATCTACCGCATCTTTCTATGTTCCTAATACTACCACCAATTATATGGCTATTGAGCCTTTAAGAAGACTAATGTCGAGCGCCAATGTCGATCCTTCATTTAGTATTTAGTTTGATTATTTATGTATGTTTGTGATTAATGTTAAAG